>PVJX010018671.1:0-36092 GCA_004027295.1 Dolichotis patagonum
CCAAGAATGGCTGTCATAGTGTCTCTCATTCTCCTCAAAACAGCTGTCCATACCTTCATATGTGTTGAACTTAAACAAAACAAAACAAGCTAAAATCACTTTGAACAAAAAGTGATAGTTTTGCTGGATTTCACATCATGACATTATGGAATCAGCACTGGGTACTGTAGTGTCTCTTTTTCTTCAAAGTAGTTGTTCATTTCAACATGTGATATATAGTTGGTTCTTGTAAACTGTTTATAAGCTTTACATATGCATGAGTCTCTACATGTACAGCTATCCTTTCTGTATTAGAGGTAAAAACAAAACAAAGCAAGATAAAACAATTCCTAGAAAAGCATGAAGCAAAAAAGTCATATAAAACCACAATACAAGGTGATCTACAATGGTTACCATGATGTCTCAGCAGTATATAACAACATTAATAAAAACAAAGCATTGGAGACATTATAAGACTTCAAAAGCAAGTAATAATCAAACCAGAGTGGATATCTTAATGAATCTTGTCATCTTCAGTGTAGTTGCCTATACTCTTAGACTTGATGCTATGAATCATAATAGATTTAAATAAAATCAGTCAACATAAAGTAGCAATCTAACAACCCAGATCAAATAAGATCAGTCATAATAGACAGTATAAGTTATAAAAGGGCTTCAGATTAAGTTGATAGGAAATTAGGGATGATTACCATAATATGTCCTCTAATTTTGGGGATAGCTGACCATGTCAAGTCTAGTATAAGTAGACAAACTGGAACAACACGTAATCCATCCAAGCAGAGTGATGAGAATAATGTAAATTTTAAACCTTGTTAACCCAATTAACAGTATCCTCTGCCATCATTTTTTAGACAGTTCCTCCCCTTTCACTCCCATGGGGTGCACTGCTTGTTTTGGGTCCCACTGCCTCCCTATATAGAGCATCTCAATGGACCCTATCTCCCGATCTACTCTGCCTGTGTTTCTCTCTGTTAATATTTCAAGGCCATCTATACTAGAGATTACAGCCAATCTTCTCTGCCTTATTTCTGCTATTCTGTTTTTCTGCCATTGGTTGTCTATTTTTCTCTTCCACTCCACTGTCTGCCCCATTCACTGAGGCCTCTCTGCCACTGTTCCTGAAATGCTCGTATTCTTTTTCTCTGTCTCTAGAATGTCCTTCAGTATTTTTGTAGGGTTGGATTGGTGGTCTCAAATTCTCCAAGTTCCTCTTTGTCATGGAAGCATCTTGTTTCTCCATTAATTTCTAGAGAGAGTTTTGCAGGATACATCAATCTGGGCTGGAGGTTGTTCTCCTTCAGGGCTTGAAATTCATGTATTTTTTGAAGAATTTTTGTTCACCAAATCCAACATTAATAAAGCAAAAGAGGGAGCTGCAGAACAGAAGGAGATACCTTTCCTGCACATAACTAACAATGGTTGCTTCCCAGAACACATACAGAACTTCTAGGAATCTATAAAGAATAAATAAATGAATGAAAAAGGACAAAATCCTTTAATAGGTAAGGTATAAGAGAGCCTGAAAAAGTCAATGAACAGAAAACAAAGCTTCTTTACTAATAATCAGGAAAAAAAAGAAAATTAAACACTACCTTGATTATATATTTCGCACACTTCATATTGATACAGAAACAGTGGCCCACTCAAGCTCTGGAGCATTCTGACAGAGCAAATGAATAAAAAAGTAAAACATGTAACCAGTAGAGATGATCCATACATCCATGAGTTACAGAATCATACCGATAGTACAATGGCACAGAATCTCAGACACTGGTTCCAGGACCTCTGAAGACACGAATAGCTATACATGTTTGAGCCTGCGTAATAAGATGCCATAGTATTAGTAAGAAGCTTACTTATATCCTCCTCCTCCGTCCAGTGGTGGGGACGGGAGCGCTTGTCTCTGAGTGACCCCTTGTTTCTCTTCATATTCTTGCCCTCACTCCAGTGAAGAACAAAGGAGTGGGACATGGAGGAGTCAGGACTGGTATAGTCTGAAGTGAAAGTTTATTTTCGAAGTGTGGCAGATGCAGAGAGAGCAGAACAGCTACCTGGGCAGCAGAGAGCTGCTGCAAGACAGGGGACATCCTGCTTGGGATGACCTAACGAGTGTGAGATGTGTCCACACTTACAGTGGCAGACTGCTTTGTTGACCAGCGTGGGCTAACCCAATGGGGCTTTGCTTCTGTTTCTGGGAAGGGGACACGGTTACAGTAAACTTGGGTAACACTTTCACAAAGCACACAGCAGGGTACATTTCTTTTTAAGCACATGGTACACGACAAGCATGTGATGGTCTTGAAATTATCAACCACAGATAATCACGTGGTGATTTTACCACATTGGTCATGTGTGTTTTGCCCTGGGCTTTTGTTTATGTCCCTCAATTCTTTCCCTACACTTCCATGTGCTTAAAATCATCTGCATATTATTTATAATACCTAATGTCATGTAAATTCCATGCACATAATAGTTATACTATATTGTTTGGCAAAAACACTGACAAGGAAAAATTCTATACATGTTCAATATCACTACAGTTTTTTCCCAAACTATTGTTGATCCATGGTTGGCTGAATTTTAGGGTGTCGTATGGAATATACCTCAGCCAACTGCATGTATACAATGCTAAAGACATGCTAATTACCTGACATGTGGCTTGGCGAAGCTTTTATTAAAGTATGAAGGGAATACAGTAAACTATTTCAGTTTCAGGTTTAAGGGCCACAGGAGTGTTGAACTGTATAGGTAACACTTCTTAAACTGAGTGGCAGTTACAAAAATATTTATTTTAGACTGGAGATATATCACAGTGGTGGGGACTTGCCTACCATACATGAGGCTCTGTGTTTGAACTCTTAACACCACCAAAAACAAAATAAAAATTTTTTTTATGATTTTACAATGTGCATGTTAAACATTTCATACTTTTGTGTATTTGTCTGTTTGTTTGTTTGTTTGAGACAGGGTCTCCTATGCAGTTCAGGCTAGCCTTGGGCTCACTTTGTAGCCCAGGCTGGTCTCAAACTCACAAAAATCCTCCTGCCTCAGCCTCCTTCTTGAATACTGTATTTTTTAAAATCACCTAGCATTATTACCGAGAAGGACGGATAGTGGCAATTCATTTTTGTAGCTCTTCCACCAAGAAAAGGTTTAAACATCCATTAAAATTTGGTCCATGATCAAATGGGTTCCGTTTTCTACCCTTCCCACTAAGGTGGTGCAAACCCACAATGACAGAAAATTTATAACTAGCCCCTCTGACATCTAAATAGTTCTATTAAAATTCAATAAAAATTTCATATCACATTGGAATATATCTTCTATTATGGTCCTATAACATATTAAATTTTCTTGCTGTGATCATATAGAAAATATTTCTTTAATATATATACTTTCATATGTATAAAATACTTTCATATAGAAAGTATTTCTTTCAAATTCCAATACTTACATTGTTGTTTCCTCATATCCATTATACTCATCCTGATTGTTAGTTCATTTAAGATCCAGAGGCCAACCAGTTACACGGAGTATCACTCTCAGCTTCAGGGGACACTCAACAGACATGACAAGTGTGGGTTCCCCAGGTGTCCCACATGTCTCAGGACACCCCAAAGCCCTTTATCATGAAGTAAGCCATCTCCCCAGTCCTGCGTATCTGAAGCCCCGCCACCACCTCCAAGCGGGACATATTCTGAGACCCCCCCCCCCCAGGGGATTCTTGATATCACAGATAACACGACAGCCAATATATGCAATGCTTCTAAAATAAAGTTCAATTTGAAAGCTAAGCATGGTAAGAGATCAACAACAATAACCACTAATAAAATAGATTATAAGTACATATTGAGATAAAATGTATGTGCATGTGGTCTTTATCTTACTGTACTGTACTCAGTTTTTTTATGACAATATGAGATATCACAATAGCTGACAATATTATAAAGTGAGGTGAATGCTGTGGGGAATTGTGAGGTAGCATTGCACCACCACATAAGGGTTAGCTGAGTCCTCAACAGTCAGTCAGATATATTAGAAAACAACAAGTGACCAAAGGACAAGAAATGTATATAACAGGGATGATTACATCAACAAAGGGATGATTACGTCTCAGATAGGACAGAGAGAGATGGCAAGAAATATCAACATACTCCCAAGAATGGGCCCAGTTTAAAACTTACGAATTATTTATTGCTAGAATTTTCCATATGCCATAGTTTTGGACTGCAACTGAATTCAGGTAAGTAAAAACGAAACCACAGGTAAGTGAACTACTATACTCAACAAGCCACACTATAAAAAAAACAGGTAAGAAAATGTCATAAAGTATTGCATATTATAAATGGTTTCAAGTATAAGACTCTGCACTCGGCAATAAGAAAATAATTCAAAATGATTTATGTCAAAATGACAAAGTACTTACAAATACAACTGTTTTCCTGCATGTTTTAAAATTCAAACTGCATTGGCTCTAGTTCTGTCAATGAAGTAGTTAGTTGCTCTCAAAACTGCTACAAAAGAATCATATGGAAACATGCAAAGTTACTTTTTGTATGTGGTATACTGTAAGTAATGAAGTTTTAGGAAGCATATAAATCATGCTATGAAAACAACAGATTGAGGTGCACTGAAACTCAGGAATAATAACTTAGAAAATGGCAGTAATAATAATTATAAATATTTCATGAAGGTTGTACAGTAAAAGAGGCTTATTCACATAAAATTATATATATGTATACCTATGTGCCAGGAGGTATTAAATATAAAAAATTTCAGTGATACTAGTTGCCAAGAAAAAGTCTATTATCCAATATCTGTTGAATTAACAAACTGCTAAATAAATGATAAAAATACAAAAATTGAAACGAAAGCTAATTAATAGTAACTGGAAGTAAAGGATACAAGGAGAAATCATTTGTAGCTGATAAAAATCAAACAGTCGCCCTAAGAACATACTAAGAGATGCTTAGGGGCTTCCCACCACATAGTGACTCTTTGATCACCACCACTACCACCACCAGGCAAGATAAAATCATGCATGAAATGCATATTGCTGTGTACACGCGCTGTGTGCCTGCTATGCAGACAAAGTTGAAACAGCTTGATAGTTGATGCTTTTCATTCAGAATGGTATCTCAGTCTCTTTACAAGAGAAAAATCAGTCATTAGAAGACCTCTTAATTCAAACAAAAGCTAAACATGCCCTTTAACTTAACATTTTTAAAAGATTTTATTTAAAGAAAAAACAAAACCGAAAAAGGGGCAGAAATAATACAGAATTTCAAAAAAAAAAAAAAACCCAGTAAGAAATCACTAGTTAAGTTACATATTGCCCTCTTAGAAATAGTTGTTCACGTTACAAAATTAAAGCTTACAAAGTGGACATTCAAACTGTGAGGCTGCAAACAGTTCTGTTCAATGATCCAACAAAAACTTAGTAATACATTTATCAATCCTACACACTTAAACATACATGCAGTTATATCCTTTAGAGCACTTTCTTTTCCTCCTTTTGTTTTTTAAGTCCATTATCTGTTTAGTTATATCATGCTTCAGCTTGTTCAGTACCTTACTGATCTGTTTCGTTGTTATTTCCTTTTTAATCACCTTATATAATTCTGTTGTTTTGTTTTTGAGTTTCTCCTCATCCATGCCCATGGATCAGCTTTGGTGGAGTTGGGAGTTTTTGGAGGTATTTTGTTAGCTTGTTTTCTCATGTTCTATTGTTTTTTGTTTTTAATTTTTTATTAACTTGGAGGTAGTAAAATGCAACAAAACAGGATGGAATAAAGCCAATTGAGACAGTGTAGTGAAATTGGTACAGAACTTCACAGCAGCTTAAAGGGATAACAGTAATAGGTGCCATAGTATATCTCGTTATCTTCACAATAGTTGTTCTTTCAATCAGGTATAGCAAAATCAAAGGAAATACAGAATAGTATAGAACTTTTCTTTTCTTTTTTTTTTTTTTTTTTTTGGTACCGGGGATTGAACTCATGACCTCACGCTTGCCAGGCAGGCGCTTAAGCCGCTGAGCTAAATCCCCAGCCCCATTATAGAACTTTTCAAAATAGAATATTGAATAAAGCAATACCATTAATCAGGACAAAGCAAAACAGCGATAAAAATACTTGCCTTCAAAGAGATAGTAGAAGGAAATCCCCCTTACTTGCTGTATTACATATGGTAAACTTCCCAAGAGATGCTCAGATCTCTGGCTCCCACTTGCTAACGGGGTGGTGGGGGGTGGCATGTTTGATTCTCAGCCTGCACGGTGGTAGGCTCACAGACACTTACCAGGGCGGCTGGCTGGTTTCTCATTTTCCCAGCGCCCTAAGTTCCAACATCTAGTTTAACATTTTTGTGACAGATTAAAGCTAACCAAAAAAATGAAACACCTGAAATCTAAAATAGAATAGGTCAAATTTCACATCCTATTTTTGAGTGGTATTCTTCCTTCCTTTGTATGTAAAAATGTCACTGCTAGAATTGATCATTGCCCCTTCCCTACCCCCTACACTGGCACACCCACTTACAAACCATATTTTGTATCAGTGCTGAAAACATAGAGTCAAAAGTATAGAAACTTGAATTAGATATTTTGTCCTGGTAATATGAGGACATTGGTCTTTTTATTTCTTCCATATTCTTCATACATCTATAAAGCTGGATTAGTGCAAAAGTACTGCTTCCTCAGCTTCCATTGTTATTAGATGTATATTACCTCTGCATATGTTAAATACACAATTTGATTGTGCCAGGAGTGGTATGAGACAGTCAACACAGTTTATTTCCTTGACCACTTCAGAGGGTTTAGAGATGAACATAGGCCACAATTCTGGCCAAAGAAAGCACAAAAATTGTTATGTGTGCATGAACCAGCAGAAGAAATGTCTGCTCCTTAGCAGGAGGGAGGTACACTCCACAAAATGAGAAGGCAGCCTGGTCTGCCAGGACCCCCAGTACATGGCACTTGGAGGATTAAGAACTAGAAGAAGCCTATGGAGAGGGTTTTGTCAGCCCAACTGGATCCACCTCTGCCATTTTCAGTTACGCGATGCAATGAATAACCTTTTATTTTATTTTGTGTTTTGCAGCCAGTTGTTTTCTATTGCTTGCAATATAAAGAATCCTTACAACCAGCCTTACCACATATGCAGCAAACATTAATTTATATGGCTTAAGCATAAGACATCTAGAAAATGATTTATTCCTTCCTTTCAATGTATTATCTGCATTAGAAATGAAATGAGTACTAGGTGGGCTAATATTTAGGTTTCTATCTGTCATGTAGTTTCAGTATCTAGGAATTTAAAATGTAAGAATTTATAAATTACATACATTTGGAGACCAGGGAAAAATAAGCATAGAGTGTACAGGTATAGAATAAAAAGGTAAAGGGTCCCTAAACACATGGTATGTTGGCCTAGTACTAGCAAAAATTTTGTTATTGGGTGATGAATTTGCACTAATCAAGTTCTATGATTGTAGCATTAAGGGTGTATCTCAGTGGTATGTGCCTGTCTAGCATGCATGAAGTCTGGAGTTGTATCTCTAGCACACTAATTTTTTTTTTTAAAGTACTGTCTTTATGATAGTGGTCATTCTCATTCAACCATTTAAGCATGAATAGAAACTTATGATACACTGAATTTTACCACAAAACATAGAATATTAACATTTTAGGGTTTTATCCCTATAGAGTTACACACAAGATTTTAGAGCATGGTTGAAGTTTATGCAGAAGCAACTGAAAATTAAATAAACTGAGGACCAAATTTGCATGTTTTTGTATACATATATACATAGATGATTAATCTTATTGCCAACAAAATTGGCCCAGATTAGTAAAACAAAGTCCTGTGTGTGTCTGAGTGAGTCATGAAAGCATGAGCTTGGTATCTATATCTAGTTTCTGCCTTTCCTCTTGGGCACTGTTTCTCTGCTGAGTTTCCAGCCACCATGAACTAAGTATCTTTGCTCTTCTGTGCACTCCCACCATGATTGTTTCTGCCATGAAGCCAGCTAACCAAGGAAGGAATTCCCTTAAAAGGTGAGCCAAATTAAGCCTCTACTCCTGTAACCTGTGGCATTGGTTATCGTGTCTCAGCAATGGGAAAGCTGACTACTATTGAAAATTTATACCAAAGGACGGAGGGATGTGGCTGTGTGACTGTACTTCACCATTGATTCAGAAATCTTGAGAAATGGTTTATGGAGGAATTTGGAAAGGTTTGAAGAAGTACATTAGAGAAACCCTAATTGGAGATTCTGCCCAGGTTCAGAAGACTAGAATCCTGATAGGAATACAGACACTAAAGGCCAGGCTCAAGAGGGGTCAGCTGAGAACAGACTTCGCTGGCAATTAGACCATAAGCTATGTGTGTTGTACGATTCCAAAAAACTGTCTACATCTTTCCCATGTTCTAGACTTTGCAGCAGAGATTAAAGGTAGTGGACTATTTGATCTGGCTAAGGAAAGTCCATGGCAGCTCAATATTCAGGCTGTGGCATGGATACTCCTGTCTGCTTTTAGCCATATTTACAGTAAGAGTTGGGTACAAGAAAAAGAAATGAAAATTTTGAAAAATCTAAGTTTTGTCCCAAAAGAACCAAGTGTAAACTTGGGACTAAAGAAGGTGTGGTAGCTGAAGAGATGAGCAAACATCAAAATAAAGCAAGTACTTTGAACAGGGACAGGAAAAAAGATGCTTTAAAGGCATCTCAGAAATCAGCAAGACCCATAACCATCACGGGCTCACAGATGCTACAGTATCAAACTTTCATCTGAGAAGAGAGTTCCCATAACTGAGAAACATCTAGGAAACTGGTTCTTCGGATGCATTTCAGCGTGGCCAGCCATCCCGGCATTCAAAGGCTGACCGCTGAAGTCACTGTCTCAGGGGCCCTGGCTACTGCTGTCTCTGACAGAACATTTCGTCATACTCCACACATTGCTGGTTTGAGAAGCAAACAGAGCACAAGAGTTGTAGAGGTAAGAAGATTTTTTTACCCAGGTTTTTAAAGAAGACTGAAAAGTCAGGCAATAGGCCCAATGGTCCTGCAGCTATGGGAATAAAGCCAAAAGTGCACTGGAAAACCCAGGAGGTTAGAGATGTCAAAACGTAGTATGTTTGCTGAAGAAATCTGCGGGCAGTGAGCTATGGTTGCCTAAGATGAAGACCATTTGGGTTGCAAAGATATAGATATATGGATATAGATACAGATATACATATGTAATTTTCTATTTATCAACCTACTTGTGATTATTAAAATATAAATTAAAATATTAGCTGTAAGCTATAAATCTCATGAAGTTATCCACTGTATTCCTTTGTTCACCACTGTTTGTCTAATGCAAAAACTCAACACACTGAGTAGCAGGTAAGACGCATACAACAATGAACAAAGGCACAGGTGAAGGCATAGTTCATGAGATACATTGTCCTCCTCAGCCAGGAATCAACAAATTTCTCCTGTAAAAGACCAGATAGTAATTTTCTTAGGTTTTGCTGATCATCGGGCAACTGTCCTAAATATCAGACCCTGCCTTACGAGCACTCAAGCCTCCACAGACAATAAATAAAGGAAATGCCTGTGCTCCAATAAAACCGCAATTTGAATTTCATAGAATTTCCATGTGTTATAATATATTCTTCTTTTGATTTTTTTCAACAAATAAAAAATCTCAAAACCATTCTTTCCTTGCTGGCAGTGCAAAAACAGCAGGCTAGATTCCGCCTGTGGGTTGCAGTTTGCCAACGGACACCTGTTCTAAACCTACAATTAGTTACTGTAATTATGCAACTAAATTCCACAGATGTGCAAGGAATTTAATACGAGGAAATGGTTTAGACCATTTTAAAAACCCTCTGAACCTCATAGTTCCTTCTGGAATGGAAGGAATATGTAAAATATTTTTCTGCTGAGGTTATATGAGAAAACACACAGTGATGTTCATATACTAAATACTGTCCCAGGCCAGGGAATAATCTATACAAGAATAATATGCTACACATGGCAAAGTTTTCCAATATGCCCAAGACACTGTTAATATTCTACACAGAACTTTGGGTATATGTGTACAAAATTATTTTATTTTAGTGACAACCAAAATTATTACAATGCAATGTGAAAGCTATTACATTGTCATCTTCAGTTACTTAATTTACTGTTTGTCAATAATTTCACTAATGTAGGTTAATGAGTTTTTACATTTTACACACATAAATCCTATCAGGTTAGATTATGCCAACTCCATGGAAAATTTTTAATGAGAAATGAAGTAGATTTTTTAAAAACACATATGCACTTTGAGCACTATATCAAAAAAGAGACTTGGTGTCATAAAACAATGACTTAAGTCTAGTGTAAATATCCCCAGGTTTACTACTATCTTATTCATTTTAAGTCAATTCACTTATTACATAACCATCTACCAAGCACAAAAAAATGCGTGTGCAATTTATCCTGGAAGTATTCATGGGCACCAAGATACCTACTGTACTAAGTTTATAAGGCTATGGGTTTGGAATTATGTACTAAGTGTACAAGGTTAAGGGTTTAGAATTGCTATTTCCTCTCAGGTACCATGCAATTCACTTTGAAAATTTTTTCTAGCAAGCTGTAAATCACCTCTCATCTAATGAAATTAAGTGCAAAGCGTAGGTAGCTAATAAAACCTACACTTCTCAATACATTTAAAAATTTCCAATGAAATACCCCCTAACTCTCTGAAAAGTCCAATAATCTCAAAGGTATATAATCTTAAAACTGTGACCCACTGATCATTAACTTTTCATTACTAAATTAACATTAATAACATTTGAGTACATGTTGTTAAGAGGTATTAATTATGACATGAATGCTGTTTTTGAAACCCCACAATAACTTTATAAGGTAAACGTGATTATCGCAGTTCAAGCCACGCAGACAGATAACAATTTGCCCACATTCATATAGCTGAAAAGAACATGAAATGAACTCAAATGTATGCTCCCAACACACTACGCTTTGCATTCAACCTTGCTTACCTAAAGTGAATTTCGGCAGGATGAAACAGAAAATAAGTGCTCTGTAATTTATGCTTCGCTTTTATTTAATTAGCTCTCTCCAGTTTTAAATACTTGTACATCCTTTAGGCATTGGGCAGACATGACCGACCCCCCTGATTCCACTTAGCTGACAGCCTAGAAACCCTCAAGGGTCTTGTGGCGATGGGAGGGTGAGCAATGAATGCTTAGATGACGCTGCCTTGGAATCTCTGCTTTCTAACTCATTATGTTTAGCATTATACATATTTCTAGTTTACTTTTAACTAATCCATAAAAATGGATTTACATATAAATGGAGTAATACATGGTGTGTCACAATGCACACACTGGATAATGCTAAAATGAGGTTGAGCACATTTATCTCCTTGAACATTGTTTTTGCTTTTCTTTCTTATGGAGGGACAGAATAATGAGGATTGAACCTCGGACCTTTGCACTAAGCTACATCCCCAGTCTCCATTCTTCTTCAAAATTTTTGAGACAGTCTTGCTAAGTTCCTGAATCCCTTAGCTGGGCTTGAACTTGTGATCCCACCACCTCAGCCTCCCAGAGTTCTGGGAATACAACAGTCTGCAGTACTATGTCCAGTTTTATTTCCTTATCATAAAAAATTTCAAAGTGCTTCCTTGTTAGCATTCTGAAAGATACACTGTATCACTGTGATCTGTCATCATCCTGCTGACGAAAACATCATAACAACTTAAAACTTCCTGTGGCTACGTAACTGTACCTGTAACTTAACCCCATGAATCAGTCTCCCTATCTCTATGGTCCCCAGCTTCTGGCAACCACCATTCCAAATTCAAATTTCTATGACACCAAAATTTTTAGATTCCACACATAAGTGAATTGACACAGCACTTCTTTTTCTGTTGGGCTTATCTCACTTGAAGTAATGATTTCAAGTTTGATCAACGCTGCCACAAATGACAGACTTTGATTTTCATGGCTGAATAGTATTCCATTGTCTATGTGTCCATTTTCAACATCCATTCATCAGTTGATAGATAGAGTCTGTTTCTACTTCACGGCTTATGATATTTTTGCTATTAAGTATAACATTATGTTCAGCATTCCTATGCAAAAATAAGTTTGTTTTTTTCTTTTAGAATGAAATTTTAGAAATGCAAGTACTAGGAAAATGATAAGAACATTTTAAAGATTCTTGATATGTGTGCCAGAATACCTTTTCAAGAAAGTTGTAAAAACGTCCCATTAGAAGCACGTAAGGGTGAAGTTTAAGATACAAGTAACTACAGGAAAATCAAATTCACCATAAAATTCATACTGTGAATTAATTTCGTTCATTTACTGCTTAACTGCAATAATTTCATTAAGGGAAAGACAATTTCATAAAGGAAAGAGAAAGCTAATCTTGAAACATGACGCAAGAATGAAACTGGAAGTGGTCTATTGAGGACCAAGTGGCCACAGGACATAAAAGAAACAAGCACTTCCTGTGAAAAAATCATTGTCAATCTACAAGATAAAGAAGAGGTAGCAAGACAATATCAATGATCATCTTCAATGTTGGCTCTGAAAACACGAAACGTAATTTCCTATCCCTTCACATTAGAATGCTTAAGTAGATTTCTAAACAAATAAGCAATAATAAGAATTCAGTTAAGCTTGAAAGTTTGTGCTTTAACAGTTTATTTTTTTGTATTCATTGCCAAATGTCCTTTCTTCATATAGGTATGTAGCACATACATTTAAAAGTATTTGGGATGAGGATTATTTTCAAGACCCTTGGAAAACCTAGATATAGTCAATTTTTAATTTAGTAATGAGGTTACATAATAATTCATTACATTAACTTGCCTAGAACTCTAATTAGGAACTGTCTGCCAGATTAAGGGCACAGCATGACAGATATTCTAGATATTTGAAGGTACCTATGTAAATGTAGCACAAAGGTCTCCTCAAATTTGCTAAGAATGTGACTACTTAGGTAAAATCCATCTATAAATAATCTGTGTTCTCTCATACAGGTAAATGACAATCATCCTTTACTTAAAGAGATACGATAACACCATAAATCCCCACTTTCTTTTTTTTGTTACATAAAGCATAATGTGGTCAAGTGCTGACTTAATTTAATTCTATAAACATTTCTACTTGTGCTCTGAGCAACACAGACACAGTATATTAACCAAGATAAAAGAGATATTAACAATTGTTATTTTCATTATTTTGCCCTGATATTTTGCTTTGCATTTTCATAGAAGTAATGTGTTTTTATATTTTCTTTATTGCTATCTACTTATATTACATTAAAATAAAAAACTTTTACAAAGATCTTTCTTTTTAAGTCACCAGATCAGTCTATGAATATTTCTTCAGCAAGACTGTCATATGATGCACCCTTAAAAACTAAAAGTAATAGACAGTCTAGTATAATGTAGCATCTCCTTTATAGTTTACTATGTGATGTTTAAAAGGAAAGAAACACAATTTAATCCTGAGGCATCTCTTCACCAGATCCCAAATATCAAACACATTCTCTTCTAATGTAACTTTCACCACCCTTGTTTTGCAAGATATTCCTTTGTTTCCACAAAGCAGTGAACAGCAGGTAAAGCATTTCAAACAAGAAAGTCTTCCCTCTGTTAAGGGGAGCCAGGGGTCTCAGACCACAGGGTTTAAATGATGGCTTCCTTCCTACAAGCAGAGCTGGAGCTCTGAGTGGAAGAGCTTGCAGCAAAAGTTAAAACAGCAGGCTTGAGACAGCTGTTCTTTACAGCCCAAGTTCTCACTCAGGGTCAGAGACACCCACACCATACCCCTCTAACGAAAACATGTACTTTAGCGTAAGGGTACCCAGCTGTACACGGCCGTGGCTGTGCTGGGGGAATATGGGAAGCAGTCTTTGTGTTCACTCACTTTGTAACATGAACACCAAAGTGTATGCACGTGTGTCAAAGACGCACTGTGTGACATTTCTGTGTATGTATAATTATTTTATGAGAGGTTTTTAATAGCCCAATTCAGTACAGTCTCACATGAAAATCCGATGTAAAGTGAGTCATCAAGTAATACGGCTACTGATGATGACTCGGATCTTGTACTCCAAAGAAGTTAGCCAGATACTGTTACATGCAGCTGAGCCAGTTAGAAATACTATAGGCAGTTAGACAGGGCTGGGCTCTCAAGGAAACCGGCACAGAGGACCAGATATCTGATGATCTTGGAGGGGACACACACCTCTTGCGGTGGGGTGGGCCGGATCTCAAAACAGAAGACAAAACAAATGCAACCACACCCTAAGTATAATCCTTAGGGATTAAATCTGGATCACCTTGAAGTCAGGAGTCACCATTCCAATCCCTAGGGAAGTCACTGCTCTCTAAGAATGCCCGCCTTCTACGTGGCTCGCTTCCCCATTTGTCCCCAGTGTAATCAATTTTACCTGAACTACTGATCTTATTGGCTAACTATAGTTATGTCTCACCTCATGACCATCTGCCTTGTGAGTTCCCAGTCTTCCCCCGCCTTGAACCCATGGTTTTACCCTATAAAAGTACCTGGAAAAGACAATCCAGGGCAACCTGCTCGAGTCCCCTTCTGACTCTCTTCAGACAGAAGCTTTCTGTCTCTCAACAAATATATTCTACTCTTCACTTTCATTGTTCCTAAAATCCATTCTTCGATTTTAGAGAATACGAGCTTGTACCAGACATAGTAGGTCGGGAGTTTTATTCCTCTATATCAATATGCCAAAGAAGTAGAGAGTGAAGACCTTGATTTAAATGATGAATAAAACAGTAATGTAAATAAATATTTGGCCAGTCAAAATGCTACAAAATGGTCATGTATATCTGAATGATGCAACATTAGAACTACAGAATAAAATGTTATTAGGTTCTTGCCAGAAGTGAAACCTATTGGATGGAACGCCCATGCTGCAAGTCAATGTTGGAAATTGTTTGTAATGGTTAAGATGTTTGAAATACACTAGTAATAAAATGCAAGTACATTCTATATGCAGCAATAGTAATACTCAAAAATATATTTACCATGACATCTAACTATCTGAACTAAAACCTCATAGCAAAGGTTATCATTCTAATCATCAGAATATGAAGAAAAGAAATGACAGATGTGGTGTTGAGACTTTTAGAACAATAATGACAGTCGAGAATTGGTTTCTTTAAAAATTTTCTATATTTCGACAACAAAAAGACCTGCCAAGAAAAAAAAAAAGAATTCTACAATGTGGCTGCTATTCATTCATTTTCTGAAAGCACTGTCTGAAAGCTTTGTTTCTGAAAGCTTTGTTATGAATTGTCAAGCAATTTATACACTGTATGAATGCATCATATATGACAAACACCTTGCCTCCTTTGTGGTTGTTGAAGGTTTTGTCAATATATGCCTATAAGCCTTCCAAATATGGTACGTATAACAATATATGCCCTGGTAGATGAGGAGACATTTTATGCCTTGAATTTAGAAATTTATCCTGGCACCCAGCTACCAGGTCTTTATTTATCCAGTAATAAAGCATATGATGGGCACCTATTTAAAAAAGTAACCCAAAGGTCCATTCGATAAATAGTTCACAAGTTATCCACTAATGTTATATTTGCTAAAAATAAAAACAAAAACAAACACAAAACAAATAACCAGCACAGGAAGGATTCCTAAGAACAAAGTGGAGATTCCTGAAAAAGTGTTACAAATTCACAATGGAGAAATGCATAGTATAATCTTTGGATTTCAGAAAGATACAACATTGGTAAAGAAAAACAAAGTAGTACTGATACTGTCAATGTTAAACCATGATGGTAAGATTGATAGTGAAACCAGGTGTGCTGTGTACACCTGTAATCTCAGCAATCAGGAGGCTGAGGCAGGCGGATCCTGTAAATTCAAAATTAGTTTGTGCTCCTGAGTTGTAGGCTAGCCTGGACTATATTATGATGAAGAAAAACAAAGTAATGTTGACACTGTCAGTAATATACCATGATGATAAAATTCTAGTGAAGATGAATGGGCGTGGTGGTACTCACCTGTAATCCCAGCACTGAGGGCAGGGCAGAGGGAGGGGAGGCTGCAGCAGGAGGATCCCGTGAGCTCAAGGTCAGTCAGTCTTCCAGACTGGCCTGGACTGCATAGTGAGACGCTGTCTCACACAACCAAACAACAACAAAGATCGACAGTGACTCCTCAGTGCAAAGGAAGCCAGACAATGGTCATATTTTATAACAAAACCACAAGTGGAGTACATGCTATGCAGCATCTTTGATGTCACTTGAAACACACAGCATTGGCCAATAGCTGTGTTTTGCCGGATTGTAAACATGTCCAGCATAAATAGTTTTACGGTTTAAAAAGAAAATAACAAGCACAGAATACCAGGGAGGAATTTTCTTACAGGATTGAGACTGCAAATGATAAATGATCGATTACAGCAGAGGAAGAAGGATATGCATCTGTCCAAAGAACTCCACTAAAATATTCTAGAGCAGACCAGTGAACAGATAGAGAAAACATCCCAAGAAACTCCTAAGAAAACTGGAAGACCAGCAAGATGTCAAGTGTGTTCTACCAAAGAAAGCAGGAAAACAAAACACATGTGCTATCACTGTAAAAGACTCAGTACTTGGGGATGGAACATGTTACCACGCATGAAACTGCCTTAGTGCTGTGGGAGACCAGCACTGCTCTCTCCCCTAAAAACAAAGCCCTGGCAAGGACCTTTCCCTGACCTCTCTTTCACCCTATTCACCGAGATAGAGCTGGCTGTACTGAAACAACTGGTCCTGGCAGTAAAGGTGCCAGCCTTGCACGCACCAAAACTATGAGCGCACTGCTCACTGGAGGCCTCCGTGCCTGGTATGGCTACAAAGTTTCCTTTCCCCGCACTTCTGCAGGGACCTGCCTCCCTGATTGATACCAATAAAAGCTATGAGATTTTACTGAGGAAGCCTTTTGTTCCACAGGAAACACTGCATCATCCCAGAGCTCCTGAAATGCAGAACTTTCTTTGACTTTCTTTTGCATCTGTGTGCCTATGCCTGGGAGGTTGGACCGGTGCCCTTGGCAGGGGTTTCTGTATGTGTGATAACTGCAGTAAAGATTATTTCTATAGTAGAGTTTTCTTTGTAAACTCATTGCAGTTCACGTAGAAATTTCTGTTATTTTTAGATTTAGTAAATAAGCAAAAAGTTGATGTAGAAAATGTTGGTATTTACACACTCACTATGTATTTGATATTTTACTTTATTTTCCTGCTAAGTGAACATTGTATAATAGAAAGCTCCTGACAAAAGAGGAAGACAAGAATGGTGGTTCAGTATGGCCTGCCATTACAGGACCGGAAAGCCAAGCACACACGCTGTCAGTGTAAGTGTGACTTACATGGGAACGCTGTTGTCCTGCGTGAAGAATGCCTTGGGTGTGATAACCAAAGCAAAGATTTTTGGGGTTTTTTCTTTTTGAGACAGGGTTTCACTCACTATGCAGTTCTGGCTGACCTTGAACTCACTTTGTAACCCAGGTTGGCCTCAAACTCACGGTGATCCCCCTGTCTCAGCCTCCTGAGTGCTGAGATTACAGATGTGTGCCACTATGTCCAAGAAAGCCAAGATTATTTCTATGGTACACTTTTGTTTGTGTTTTCACACTGTTCCGCATAGTAATTTATTTCTGCTGTTATTTTTCAGATCTTGTAAGCAGGTAAACAGTTCATGCTGAAAATGTTGAGTTTTATTCAAAACACTGATTACATATTAAAAATATTTTTACTGATACTGATATCTTTTCATATTACACATTGTGTAACACAAAAAAACTTAACATTAAAATAATTCACCAATGGAAGTACTTCCAAAAAACAAACATGGGTATTATATACTCACTGTAACGTACTTTTTAAAAAATGTATGGTGATATTCCCACGGCATAGCTGGAGATTATGACTGGCCCTTGATTCCAAGGGCCCCCATTATGGTGCAAAGCTCCTTACACAGATACAAATTTGTCTGAATAATATTGATGGCTCACTGTGCCTGCCACGTCCAAGTAATGTGGTTTAGGTCAAGCACCTGCTTTCTTTCCTTCTGCAGTGTGGCTGTTGGGAACATTCTATGGAAAGGGCCCTGGCATTAACAGGACCAGTGTCTGGTGAAATGCTAGCACTGAGCCTTCAATGTACTGCCTGGTGACAGCACTTCACACTTGCTGTGACCGTCTGATGAAGCAGGTCCTTTGTGATTCTACCAAGAGAGGAGTTGCTCTCCCAGAGCTGCTGAGTGGTTTTGGTTGTCTCCAGTTCATGACCCAGATACCTTTTCCTTTGATGGTTTTACTTTTTTTCTGTAATTAATCAGTCATGAATACCACTAAAGATTGAGCTTACTGACCCTGTGGTAGTCTGGAAGATTCTCAAAAGAAAGTGTTTTCCACGGAGGATGCATCATTAAGTGTTGTATGACGTTCCTGGTCTGGATACCAATCCTTTGAAACCACCATCAGTGAGGGTAGGATAGAATTAGCCCCCACCAGGGCTCTCTGCTAAGTCTTTCCAGTAGGTCTAGCATGAGTGTGGGGCAGGGGAAGAGATAGACTATTGAAGACAGCATTAGTGGTTATTATTGTTACTCAGTTATGGAGAACTAAGTAACATCAAAAACAGTGAGAACAAAGACATAAAAAGTTACATGTGTGCACTGATAAAAATGAGACCACAGGACTTCTTCCACACAGAAGCCTGATCTTTATTTTGAGAAACTTCCCTGTATCATATGAGAGAATTATGGCAAATGGGAGGATCAGGAAATGATACGGATTCCAGGGTTAAGTGACAGAATCTCACTTCAACCTAGCTGGGTAACCTTGGGCAAGGCACTGTATTTTTGTACCTCTATTTAGTTGCAAGATGTATCCAATAATACTTCCAACAAATTTCTCCCAAGAACTAAATGAATTAATGGACTCAAGTGTGCATAAAACTCACTGTAAGCTCTGAGAAGTGATTGTCTTTTTTTTGAGGTTATCATGATGAATGTATTATGTTGAGTGACTCAATCTACTATTTTAAATACTGTTCTTTTTGGAGCAATTTTAGGTTCACAGCCTAATTAACAGATAGATGTCCTTTATCCTCACCACACTCACGTGTTTAGTCTTAGCCCAATTGAGTGGTATAGTTGTTAACATCAATGAACTCAAGGTGACACATTATCACTTAGAATCTATCATTTGTGTATTGTACATTTTGTGGGCTTGGACAACTGTAATTCATTAGTCAAGTGTAACAATAATACAACACTGTGTATTTTTGTTGTTCCAAAACTCCTTTTCATAATTTTTTTATTCCCAGCACTCCAGAGGATGAGGCAGGAGAATCACCATGTGTTGGAGACAGCCTGGGTTACACAGTGAATTTGAGGTCAGCATGAACTACACTGTGAGAGCCTATTTAAAAAAAAAAAAAAAAAACTACAGTAATCAACCAACCAACAATCAATCCTTTTAAAATAATTTTCAAGGATGTGTTATTTTTCTCTACGAGGCTCTTAAAAATAGAGAAAGTAAAAATAGCTTTCTTGGAAAGTTTCATAATCATGAAATAATCTTGTGAGTACCCAATATATTTTACCATAGTGGGAAACCAATATACTGGAGAAAGTGTTATTGGGAAATGGATCAATGTCAGAGGTCAAGCAAATCTGAAATAGCAAGGTAAATTCTATTTTTGGCAGACTTACTTAAACTGATATTACACAGAGTGGTTTCCAAAAAGGGCACATGGAATGTCAAATTTCAAAAACTCATTTAATACAGACACCCTTTCTATGTGAAGAATCATGATGGACTAGTGCTTTTGCACTCTAGTTCTGTAAAAGGGTTTGATCCTGCTTCATACAAACACAGCGAGACCCTGCTAGCCGCGGAGGACACCAGCATAATGGCCACGGTTTACAGAGGATCACATGGTAACAGGAATAAGCAGAAAACTTCTGACAGAAGAAAACTTGAGATAGGGGGCTATGACGGGAGAACTGATGAGGGGGTCCCAAGGAATGGGGGATGAATGAGGAAAGAGAGCCCCAGAGGGCCCGGAGAACAGAGTAGAATACGGTGGAGGTGATGCGGGCGCCATGGAAACACGTGCCTGGCTTGGGGAGATCTCACACTCAAAGGGCAAAGGCTCTCCTTTTCTTAATGCCTTAAATAGGTTAAGTAAACTCAAACAGCACAGTCTTTGAAAATTACAGATGGTAATCAAGTCAACGTGAAAGGGCTATGATTGAGGTGAGCGTGAGAATTAAGGTATATTCAAGAGATAATGTCACAGGACGTTCCCTGGCAGGCTAATCATCGCCTTAGCGAGATGCTAATAAAGGTTAGACAGCTAGTGGGAAGAGTATAATGGGAAGAATCCGTCACTCAGTTGTCAGTGGAAACTGCCTGTCTATAATTCCCTCAACAACAGCTTTATATCTCAGCATATGTTAGTTCTGATGCTTAAACCTAAAGATTTATTAAATTCAAATTCTGCTTTTAATTTTGTTCTTTAAGATATATATATATATATATATGTATATGTATACATATATATATATATATATGAGTAGAGTTGAACTGTCTATATTTGTGATTTCATCCGTTGGCATAATAGTTTAACACGATACTTTTTAAATAATTTCTAACAGTGCAGTTTGTCATTGTCTCCAAATTGATTTATTTTACCATATCTGAAAGTTGTTGGCGTGTGGTTGCGAACAACTGGAAAAAGAGACACTGCTAAGAATAGAAAACAGTAAGATTCATGAGATAAGGCACAACAATGCAGATGCTTTTGACTGAAGACACTGGACATTTAAATAGACTCCGAAGCTTTGTCAAATTCAAAAGGATACTATAAACGATCCTGATCAGCTACGTTCATGAATTACACACTTATGTAAGCAAACTGATTAAAACATTTTAAACGTAATTTTCATAAGGAACAACACATACTAAAAGCTCATCACTAAGTTTAGAAAGTAAAGTAAAACACTACCAGCTCACAACACCACCTCAGCATTTCTAGAATCCTTCTCCATGTATGGCATTGTTTGATCATTTCAACAAGCGTAAGAGAAAGTCAATGGTTTCTTTTCATTGTGTGGGAAGACTTCCATATATGTAAAACTAACAGTTCAAAATAAAACTTGCAATCAGTTCAATCAAAATGACCATTGTACTGCTTATGCAAAACTAAAGGCTAAAATTACACAAGTAATACCCAAGGGTGAGTATTATTTGACATTCTATACCTACCCACCTCTTCCATTCCTCATCCTCACCATTTGAGAATCAGTTTCCACCGTTAAACTGGAATTACAATATAAGCATTTTCTGTGTTAACACTAGTCCATTTATAAAAACAATTATGCTAGTTAAATGTCAATTAGCAGTCAAGTTTAGATTTTTTCTTACTGAGAGAAGATACTCTGAAACACGAAATCCCAGTTTCCTACAATGTAACTAAAACACTAACCCAAGCACAGCTGTTTTGATGAGACAAAATGATGAGACATTTCCTGCTCTTATATATACTCTTTCTAGTATTTTATACTTACAAAAGGGAATACTGGTTTTAAAAGTGCAGACATTTTATTTTTGCCCATTGAGAAAAGGCTGCAAACACTGGATATGGTTGTAACACTATGAAATGACAATGAGAAAATAGCATTAAGAAACACTAGCCTAATAAAAGATATTCTTCAATAATTTATGTCATTGGTTTTTTAAAAAAATCTTATCTTTCCCAGTTCAGGGAAAGAGACAGTGAAAGACAGGAGAAGATGACCTAACTGGATCTCTCTCTCTCTGTTCCTTCAGCAACCATCTTGTTTTATCTATAGTTGAAAAATCGATGGTATAGTATCAATCAATCTACCAATCACCATTTATACTGGGGTTTGTTCTAATATTGATAATCCAGTCTTTGTTATTACAATTCTAACTCAGCTTTGGGTGTCCCAGTGCTTCTGATCACTGACTCAGTATTAACAGAAGGAAAAAGTTATAAGTTAGCTACAGAGTCTTATTTCTGACTTTTGACTATTTAGTGTGGTTTTACCTTATTGTCTAGAACACAATCTTGCGATCGTTTTGCTTTCCAGAAAGCAAAATACTGCCTTATGGCATAAAGACAGACATTTTTATGCTTAGTGATTACCCAAATCATCTTGCTATTTCCTGTTGGCAAATCACCTTCATTCTTCAAGGATCTATGTTAGTCATGCTTATATTGTGCAAATATTTTTTTAACTAATAATTTATCAGTTTTGAAGGTTTTGGTCATTTGTCGCCTGATCCAACTCTTGTATTTTTACTCTTGTCCCAGAAATGTGGGGAATTGGAGAGCAGGTTGGGAACGCAAAAGCATATCTAGTCTCCATGCTGATTCTTACCACACTATTGGTAGACAGTGGCATTTATTTTCAGAGATGCTACTTATCTTACATGAGGAACAACTGTTTTCCCCCAAAGCCGATCATGCTGTCTATTGAGAAGCGGTAGTAGCAACTGAGTCCAAGCTTCAGTGAAATTCTTTTGCTAGAAAACATGGACACTATTTACTTTTTCAGTTTCTTCACACTAAGGAGACAATACAATGTTCACACATGGGAGTCTGGTTTATTTCACTTGTGAGTATGGTCTCAAGTCGCATCCATTTACCTTTAAAAGTCTCAAGTTTATCCTTCTTCACAGCTTAGTAGTACACCATTGTATAATAAGACATATCTTTTTTTATCCATTCCTTGTTTGATGGGCATTTGGTTTGTTTCCCAGATTTAGCTATTACAAATTGTCCTGCTATACACATATGTGCACATATAACACTGCAGTATGACATTTTAAATTCTCCTGGGAAGACACCTAGAAGTGGAATAGCTGGGTTGAACAGGACCCCTAACCTTAGTTTTTTGAGGAATCTCCACACTGCTTTCTACACTGATTGCACCAGTCTACACTCCCATCAAGAGTGGGGAAGGGTTCCTTTTTCCCCACAGACACACCAGCGTTTGTCATTGGTTGATTTCTTGATGACAGCCATTCTTTCTGGGGCAAGATAGAATCTCAGTATTGTTTTAATTTGTATCTCTCAAATGATCAATGATGTTGAGCATTTTTTCATATATTTATTTGCCATTTGTATTTCATCTGAGAAGTGTGTACTCATCTCAGATTCTAAAATGTACAACAGATTTTGTGAATTGAGAAGAAATTGTTCAAAAGGAAAAAGGAAGTAGGATGGGTAAAAGGGGAAAGGAGAGTAGGGAAAAGGGAAAAATGCAAGTCAGTTATACAATTAGTGTTCATTAAAAAGGAAGGTTTGCTAATATTGATTGGACAGAGGTTTTTGTCCACATATTTATTGTAGCCTGAGCAACTACTTTAAAGACAACATGCAATGCATTAACTATTGTTATTCTATTATTTTGTTATGAAATTTTGTTTTACCTTTTTACCATAAAACTAAATTGAATTAAAAAACTAAAAAAGAGAACATGCATAATGGCAGTGCTATTACCAATGGCTCTACCATTTCTTTCTGGTCACTTCAGTTTTCTTCACACATAGCAGAAAACTGTGCAAAAGTACTGTTTAATTTTTGTCATTTTTTAGATTCCATAATGTGTTATTATTCCTACCTTTTTTTATATTCTCTCCTGAAGGCCTACATGCATGAAAACTTTGTGCCATTTCATAACTTCATCATGACTACTTCAACCTCCTAAATACTCAGGAAGCATGGGGGAGCTCTCTTAGGCTTTGGTTTTGTTTCATATTTTTTCAGTGCTAGGAGTCAAACCCAGACCATTGTGAGTGTCAAGAAAGCACTCTAGTGCACAGCTATATTTCCAGCACAGGAAGCATGTTATTAAATACTCTTTACTATATCCAGTGAAGATTCCACAGACTATCATGCAAACAAAGAATATTAGTGTATTTTCTCCTAAATTTCTCAGGAAACTGAAAGGCACATGGGCACAATGAATGGAATAATTACAAAGATGGAAGTAGATGATTTTAGCCTTGAATCAAAACAAGAAGAAAAAAAAGATCAAATGACCCAGAAAAATTAGAAAAATAAAATATCAAGAGAAACATCTATAGGAGACATTCCTCATTCTGAATTAATGTTAGTGAACCAGGCAATGAAGAACAAAGATAAATAGGTGAAAAAGAGAATACAAAAATTTTACAGCTATCTGAAAAGCCTTTTTTGAGTAAGTCAAGGTTTGTATACCCATTGCAAAGTTCACCGCTGTGTATGATGAATTGCTGGATCTACCCTCTACTTCATGACTTTTACAAACTTCATCCATTCTAAATTTCTACACTTTACTTTCTTCAGTACGTCCCTAATTTTGCTTCACTGGAAACTGAAACCAAGTGAAGAAAGGGTGCATTAGAATGTGGAGATAACCTTGTTTCATTTGTGAAAGAGAAACTTAAAGACTGCTGAACTTGGAGATAATGGCTTATATGAATCGTGTGTAATGTTGCATTAACTTGTAATTATCATCATTATTGAAACCACAGCCAAACACTCACCAAGCACCCTAGAGGGCACATTAACCACAAAAGGTGTCATCTGAGCCCTGAGGAACATGGGCTAAAAGACTGAGAGCACCAGGTTCAACACTCATTGATATCTGTAAAACATGGATTACATTCTGCCAACCTAGAAGTTTCTACACCCTTTAAAAAGTCAAAGATTTGGCTAAATATTTCTTTAAAAACTGATAAATCAGACACACTAGTTTATATATCACATAGCTTTTATTTGTGAAACCCAAAGTATAACTAAAGAACAAAAAGACAAAGAGAGGGAATAGGAAGTTGGAAGATAGATCTTTCTCAAAACGAAAGGGAATCAAGAGATGGAGGGAAATGTAGGGGACAGAAAGGGGATGAAAAAAGAAATTAAAATGTGTTATATATGTGCACCAACTCTGCACAAGGAATGCAAACATTATGTACTTCAACCTTGTACTAATACAGAAAAAGGGGGGGCATAAGGTCAAGAGATGAAAGGAGGGTAGAGGGAAGAAAGAAGACAAAAAAGAAATTAGGATGCGTTCTGTACACATACCCATTCCTCACAAGGAGTGTAAACAGCACACACTGCAAACATGTGCTAGTAAAACACTAATCCTAACAAACAGATATGGTGACTTAGGTTAAAAACAAACAAAACAGGGAATATGTATATGAAAAATTCATCAGGAGGTATTAACTCAAATTTTTGCTTTACTCCTGATCCCCATTTTACTGTTTCCAGGAAAAACAAAGAGCTTCACGCCTCCTTTCCTGGTCCTGAGGAGGAAAGATCAGACTGGTGCTCTCAATTTTGGCAGGTCAGCATCACTGAGAAACAGGGAAAGTCACATCTGGCCAGATCTTCAACTTGTTTTTGAGTATGATCGTCTCTGCCTCTCCCGCTGTTTCCTCGGCTCCCAAAAACATGATTAATATCTATACATGTGCAAAGCTCTGCCTTGTAAGCAAAGGCTGCGGCTCTCCATCCCAGTGGGGCTGAAGTACGGAGTTAATGAGAAGTGAGACTGTGGGGAGTGAACAGGAACGTGCCAATGTTAACGTAATGGAGCGTGAATATCAAACGCTGACTTGGGAGCGGTCTTCATTGCTGAAGGGAAGTGTGATCAGCTGGTGGGCAGATGGCGTGTGCACAGATCTACATTCTCTGCCAACTCCAGAATTTGCATATCACAAAAGCCTTTATAGCCCAGCCACCTCTGTTTCCCACCTCGCATTGGGTCTTCCTTCCTTCATTTTTTCTGTCTTATTTTCTTTCCTTTTCCTTCTTTATTTCCTCCTGTCCTTTTCTAAAAAGGATTTTCTCTCTTCTCTTTTTGAAGCTTTCATCTCTCCTCCAACCTTATAAAGGATTTAAAATGTTATGATCTTGATACCTGCTCTTTCTTCAAAATACATATCACTTGCCGGTGCCATTTAGAATAACACAGATGCTGGTGGTGTGGCTGGAAGAATTACTAGTGCTATAATGTTCCTGTAAAAACTCTGCCTTGTCTTTAAAACCAGTGAAACTCTGAATTATTTAATTACTTTAATTCACTCCTATGTGATTCTATGATCCCCAATTAGATCATTTTTATGTTCATAAGTGGCAAGGATCTCTGGGAGATTTGCACAACAATAGAGACAAAATGAATAGCTTAATAAGGTATAGGCTACTATTAATCTCACCTTGTAATGAATAGTTTTATTCAGAACAGAGTAATGAGAGTTTCAAGAAAACTGTTGTAGGAAAATACTTTGGTTTTAAAATTCTAGGAACATACAATTACTCACTGTTAGAAAAATTTAGAATGATGCTTTTAGTGCGGTTTATGATGCAAAAAATTAAACAGATGTACATCTATTGGGAATTGGTTGAGTACAATAATGTATACACATTAAATTTCCTACCTGTGAAAAATGTATAGCAACAAATGATGTAGGCAAGAATCAATTAAGTGAATTTATATAATCTATATATACTTAGTGATTCCTTACCTAATAGTTACAGAATTTCTCCATGACCACATACCTTTTTGTCATTATAAAATTTCCATTTTGCATGCACACTCTAGTTTTTGTTATAAACAAAATAAAAGTAACCAAAGAGCTTCTCAGTCCATCCCTAAGGACTGAGAAAATCAGGAAGAACACAGGAAGAGCAATGACATGACAAAATCTTGAATATGATAGTGTTTATAGTTTACCTTAACAGTGTAGTACTCTCTGACTTCAGGCCTAATAGAATCAAAGTCCCCACTGATGAATTCAGGCAAAAAGCTGAAAGAAACAGTTCCATGTAAGTCATATAGAGTGATCTATTTATTTGTTAAACTTTACGATTATGATTACAAGGGTCAGAGATCAAAGATTATGAGGATCAAAACCCAAGCACTCAAACCAGAAAAGAAATAAAGTATTTTCAGAGTGACAGGGGAATTATAACACATACTCTCAATTTCATTACAGTATGACTGAGCAAACTACACGTTCACAACCTATTCGCTAACTCAAACACTGTCAGTCAATATTTATATTTTAAACAAATAAATAATTAAAGATTACTGGTTTTAAAAATCTTTTACTTAAAAAACCTAACATCAAAGTTGTTCTTTGCCAGTACCATTTACAGATACACAAACTTTACATTATTCTACCCTCAACTTTAGATCTTTCAAAATGATTATGAGAATTCAGCATTTCGTGCCCAGCATGACTCAACTCAAAGATATTTCCTAAATGCCCCACTGACATCGTTTTCAAATCCCATCTTCTAGATAGCTTGGACATAGTCTCAGGTACTAAGTGTAAGAGGGATTCTCAAATATATACGCATCTAATGATATTGCAATTATGACTACCTACTTCTCTTTCCTGATGTATTTTTTTCACAACTCATTTTCAAGAAACTACTTTATTCCCCATCTGTAAGGCATCATTTACTTCTCCCTGCTTAAAACATTGAAAATGTGGAGAATCCTTAGGTTTTTTAGTACTCGTCTAAAAACCACCTTGACTTCCTGAGCCTGACAATGTGTGCAATATAAAGAAGTAAATGTTCATTTTTGCTTTCAGCAAAAATGTTTCCCTCATCAGGTAACACCAGGGTTAGATCAGCTGCTGTTAACTGCTCTTATTTAAAAGAATAAAAATGCTTCCCAAGAGAAAGTCACCTACTGGAGCCTTATCTCTGTGAACAGTGCATATTAAAGGAGACAAAGTTCAAGAACTTAGACAATTCTGGGTCATAAAAGTCAAGAGCTAGTTGGCTCCTGTGAGATTCTAATAATACATAAAAGGGTTATAGTTAGGATTGAGGTCCATAAAAATTCCTAGAGAACTGTTCAAAAGGGGGAAATACAGACTGTTAGCATCCACTCAATAAACTTCAAGAAACTCCTATATCCTACTCCTACACCAATGGCTGTGCAACTACCCCCACAGGGCAGCTGACCTGGCCGCCCTCATACCAGCCAGAGGGTAAAAGCCAGGGCCAGGACTGATGCGAGAAGAAATCTCACTCAGAACCACTTGTGTGTACATTTAGGATATAGTTAATACAGAGAAAAAAACAAAACAAAACAAAAAACCAACCATGACCTTTTGTACAACTTCTTTTTTATGGTCTTGTTTGGAAATGTATCTTTCATAAAACCTAATCTAACTGATCTGGGTTGGGCCAAATCTTCTTTAGGCTACGCATCTTCCTGGGACTACATAGTAAGAGAAGCTTCTACCACAGCGTATGTACTGCTTAAAATGCTTTGCTGGGATGAGTTAGCGCTTTTCTTTTTCTTTTAACTTATCTAATAAATCCCCAACTATTAAGTGAACGAGAACTCTGTGTAAAAGATTTTAGTTTACTTTGGAGCAAGGCATAATTGGGAAGGAAATGGAAGTACTAAAGTTTTCGAGATAACTTTCCAGGTTTCAACATCTTATTCAAATTTTCTTCCCCAAGCATTCCACTATTTTCAGTTTTACTTCCTACCTAGCTATTTCAATCTTATATGAGGTATGATCAACAAATACAGTACATGTTTAAATTTTTAAAATATTTCTTACAGTAAAAGACATGTGATCATTAAATTCCCTGAAAATACTCCTTCTTGCTTAGAATATACGTATCACACTAATCTTGCACTTTCTGAAGCAGATTTGAAGCCTCTCTTTCATGAGTTTTAGTTGCACCATTGTGGCTGGTTCAATGTCCAGAATCTATGCAAAATGTCACCCTTCATTGTCATTTTGTTATGAGGAAGAACCGAAAGTCACACAAGGCCAGATACGGTGAATAAACTACATGAGGAAAGACATGCTTTAATTGACAGAACTTACTGCAAACTGCTTCAGAAAGTGGCAAAAACAATGCTAAGAGTGTTCAAAGAGAGGAGGAGTATTTTGAGGAGAAACAATGGAAATGTATATCTCACTAAGTATTTTTATTTAAACATTAATCACATTATTTATTACAGCTCAGTTTTCTAGTATTAGAAATGAAAACAAACCATTCGTTCAGTTTTTCCTGATTTTGATCTTATTAAATCAATTCACTAATTTTTAGTGGTTCTTCAAAATGTTTCCGCACACTATTATTTAGCCACGTACAAATAGGCTTTTTGTTTTTGTTTCTGTTTTTATTTTTGGATCACTGAGTATTAGGCTCTGGAAGAGATAAAAAGAATCATTCCCCCCACCCAATCCTTCCCTGCCCTTTATAAAGGGCTGAGATCAAAGATGTCAAGTGAATTTGTCTATATGACCAATGTTCAGGCTAACCATGAAAAAGCCATTTAATCTTAGGGCTCTGGTTTATATCACCAAGTTCAAGCAATTTCCTAATAAGACTGAATTTGTATTGCTCTCCAAAACTTAGCTCCTAAGTTATCTAGAAACAATTTGGCTGTTTCCAAATAGCATATTGATTTTGACAACAAACAAAAATGAGAAGGAAAGTTGATATACAAATAGGTAGCTAACCACCTGTCCTCTTAGAATAACAATTTAAATCTCCTTTTTACTTATAATAATAATGAAAGAAAGCAATCACTAACTTCACTTTTATTTCCATATACAATAACATTATATGGATAAATTTTAACTTTGGTAACATACATGCATTCAAATTAAATCACTTAATGCTTATTCTTAAGAGCTATGCCAAAAATATACCTGGCATGAATGATAAAATGACTAAAATAATTATAACTTTTCTTCATACAATGCAGATTTTGAAACTTCTTGAAATGTATTTTTTGAGGTTGCAATTAGAAGCCCATCTCACTTTTTGCTTGTTGCCATGGCACCTAGGCATTCTGAGAAGGGATGACACTTCATAGACATGGATGAACTATGTTATGATATAAATGACAATTTACACAAAAAATTACTTTTAGACTTCTTTGGGAATAACTACACAGGAAAACTCATGATGGCTCACTGGTGACAGAAATCACGTGACATAATTCTTTTTAAAATTGTCAATCTATGGGGCTGGGAATTTAGTTCAGTGGCATAAGTGCCTGCCTGGGAAGCGCGAGGTTGTTAGTTCAATCGCTGGTACCAAAAAAAAGATTTTCAATCTATGAGGATCAATTCATTAGTACTAAATGGTGACCCAAGCACTACATAAATGGCCCACAAATGCTTGATATTTAACTTTTAACTCTTAACAACCTTATCACTCACTATTGACAAAATAGCAAAAAGGATTATAGTCAATGAGCTAATGATACAACACATGTAATGATCAAACAGGAGGCTGAGGTATTTAGAAAATAAAATTACATAAAATGTCCAGGTTTGTTATTAAGTAACAAAGCCAAGTTCTAGAAAAATGTACATACTATTATCTTGTCTGTATAGGTTTGAAATAAAAAGAAAAATATCTATAAATATATTTCTAAATATTTCTGTAAGCACAAAGGAAATTATGGAAGCAAATGAATCGAACTGTTCACACTAATTATTTCAAGGGATGGGATTAAATTTTCTTCAAAAAATTTTACATCATTTATCTTGAGGACGGGGACTGTAGCTCAGTGACAGCGTGTTTGTTTAGCATGCACGAGGTCCTGAGCTGGAACTCACCAGGGGAAACAAACAAACACAAGCCTAAAATTAAAGAATTACCTGAAAAAAAAATACGATGTTTGCCATAGCAATGAAAAAGAAGAAAATTAACTGGAAAGTCAGCCTCTAATTACAAGAATACTAAACAGTCCTTAAGAGCCAGGAAGATTATTATAACTGATTTTAGTCAATTCATTTATGTATGACAATCTTTCATTGCTTAAAATATTTGACATCGTCTCATACTCAGTAGTCCAGAAATCAGTACCACAAGAATTCCACAAGGCAGGTGAAATAACTGTTTCCCAAATAATTATTTAAGCATTTCTTTATATGTTAATGAACCTCAAATAAAATATAATATCAGTGACAGGGTAAGACCAAAGGAAATACAGATATCACACAGCTAAAATGGCTGGGGAGAGAATGAGGCAAGAGCAATGATAAAGATATATATGTATAAAAACACCTATTTAGGTGTAGAAATAAAATAATTTGCAAAATGATGCCAACTCAGGTCTTTTACCCTTCAGGAACCATTCAGCAGACATTTCTTGAACCTTTGGTGTATGCCAACATCTCCATGATATTCATCCATTTTATGTTCATTAATGAATATATGTTCAGTGAATTTCTCTAATCTCTTCTCTGAGGTTAATTTTTTTTCCCCTAATTTTATGGTAGAAAGCCAAGGTTAAGAGACAGAAAGCCACTTGCCTAGATACCACATTTTCAAAAGTTTTTTTTTTTTTTCCTGCTCTTCCTTTGTGCATTTTGAACAATGCTATCGACAGGACTAGGTAAATCATGCAATACGCTTCCCTCACAATACGAAATTTCATTTATTCCAAAAACCTAGCTCTTATTTGAAATCTTTCCCCTGCCTGCCCAGGGTTGCATGTTATTGAGGCAATGGTGAGTACCATGCACATTCAATCCACACCATTAATGGTCCCTCCCCAGGCATGCTCCACCCACAGAGGCTCTGGGCTTATTTTAATGAATGGAGAGGTGGGGAAGAGAGGTACAATCACAAAAATCACATGAAGCTTCCTTAAAGCATATATTTATTTCTAGTTAATAAATAAATAAATAAATAAATATTTTTTGAGGTTGAGCAGTCAACATTGGCAATGTTCATTTTAATGATCAGTAAGAAATCACATAGTTATTTTCTCCCATGTTAGAGGAAATAAGCTCTCACTGTAATCTTTTGGAGACCCAGACAAAATAAATAAAACAGTGGCATTCACACAGTGGGATACAGCATCAAGGATAGCGGCTTGGTGCATGATTCTCTAGTGACAGGTACATGACATTGTACAATTGTCCAAGCTCATAGACTCCACAACTCCAAGGGTGGGCTTTAGTGTACACCACAGAATTTAGGGGATAAAGATGTGTCGCTGTAGGTTCATTTTTTGTAGCAAATGCATCCCTCTGGTGGAGGCCACTGATAACATGGAAACTAAGCTTGCATGAGTCAGGACACTACGTCGTCTTCTCAATTTTGCTGTGAACCTGAAACTGTTCTTAAAAAGTAAAGTATTTAAAAAAAAAGGAAAAGGATCTGAATAGAGACGAAAACAATTGGTAGTAAAAGATAAAGCATAGAGTTACCATGTGATCAGTATTCTATTTGTAGGTGTGTATTGTAGAGTAATGAACACCTATGTGGATACAAAATCTTGTAGCAAAGATGAAGATACTCTAAATGTACATGACTGGATGAAAGGATAAACAAAATATGGTACAGGCATGAAGTAGATTTTTATTTAGCTAAAAAAGATATTAAGTTCCCGATATGTCATACAACTTGGATGAAGCAAAAGAAGTCAGTTGCAAAAATGCACATATAATATGATTCCATCCATGTGAAAGTCATTAACTTTGGCAAAGGAATTAGAAGCAAGAGACCGAGGGAGATGAGAACACTAGGAGAATTAAGATGTGTTACATACATATAGCAGCTCCTCACAATGAATGTAATCATTATGAACTGCAAACATTATTACTTAAAAAATAAACTATAAAAGACAAAGACTTTTCGAGACATAAGCAGATTTGTGGTTTCTGGGCATGGAGGTGAGGAGGGTAACTGCTAGAGGGCAGAGTTTCTTTGTGAGGTGATAAAAACGTTTGGCAACTAGCAGCAGTGAAGAAGAGTTATTGATCTACATCCTGCCTGAGAGGGGGTAATGGCTGCACGTGTGTGTGAACGTATACTAAGACTGCACACCTAGGTGGGTAAATGGCAAGGAATGTAAACCTCAGCTAAGCCATTAAAAGGACACAAGGGAAAAATATCAGAAAAGCTGCATGTGTTATTTGGCAGAAACCTGATATTTAATATGTATAGACCATCCCAGCTACCAAAAGCAAATATGCACATATTTTTTCAACAGTACATAGAAAAATCCTTAACACAGACCATATACAGGCTGGGAATGAGCAATATTTTTGTTAAAGAATGAAACAGTCAATATTATAGTCTCTATAGGCTATCTGGTCTTTGTCACAATTGCTTAACTCTGTGATGTATCAGAAAGCAAGAGAAGAGGATGAGAAAATAATGAACATGACGGCATTCCAACAAAACTATTCAAAGGCGCGTGGCCTGCGAGTTACAGGTTGCCAATAGCTGGTATAGGCTGTAGAACATGGCTCAATAGATTGCATAGCACTGAAATCATATCAAGTATGTTTTATAATACATTTTCTTCCTTTTCTCTATATTTAAAGGAAACAACCGTAGTCTTGATTCCTTGGAATGGTACACTGATGGTGAGCCTTTTAGAGTTTAGTGCCCAAACTGCAATCCAAAACCCATTTATTTACCGCAGAATACCAACACTGCAGTTAAACATGAGTACTGAGGTTTGGGTTTAGAAAAAATAACGCATACATGAACATCTTCTGTCTTAAATGAAAAACAAGGAACATGCGTACCATAGGTTTGCCACCAGTGGTCTATGAGTACAACAACAACAAAGTTGCTGTCTAAAACTTACATTTATGTAACTAATAAAGTGAAATCTGTAAAACCCAATCCTATCATTAAAGGTTAGGAATTTTAGTTTTCTACAAATATCTATTTGTTATGTACACTAACTGAAATTGCCCCACTAGATTGTAAGTTAATTATATATTTAATATTTATTTGTACTATTTATAGTTCAGATTTGTACTATTTATAGTTCAGATCACAAAGTTTTTTAAATAGATGGCGTTTAGAAAATCACTGTCTCACAGCAGACATTGTAATACCAAGGACAAGTACCCAGACTGTTACACAAAAGACATTATTCTTTGAAAGTATCTAACATCAATTTTATAAATTCATATTTGATCAAGTAATTTTAATATTCATTGAACCATCTGAATAGATGCAATCATAATATGCTCCATTAGAAATGTTTTAATACTTTTTCACTGCTGGAAGGTTATCATTACACATCGCGTGGTGGAATATATTCTCAGTGACCTTTATGACACAAGATTGGATTTTTCATATCTGAAGGGAGTTGTTGAGTTTGTCTATGGATTTACTAGAATTTCAGTGCTCGTACAACTCTGCATAATGACAAGCAGCTTCTAGGAAGAACGTCATATAGAGAAGAAAATATTAATTTATCAACAAAACCTAAGGTAAAAAAGTCTTAGAAGAAAAGCAATTTCAAAACTTAACTACCAACTCTTTGGCCAAAGGGTAGTATTTTCTTTGCTCTAGAAAGAATAAAACAATTTTGAATGATAAGAACTAGGACAACGGGAATAATATCTGTAGGATATTTATATTACAACATGGAAATCAAAGAGTTGCACATATTAAATAATATATGACAGGCATTTTAAACAATGAATTTAAATAAATTCTTACATATCGCACACAACCTAGCAAGTTTTGCCTGAGTTAATGTGTTAAAGCTTAAATAAAAATTTGTAAGTAGATTTTCTTCTAAGTCACATGAGTCATATATTTCCAGAAAACAAATTTTATAATAGAATTACATTTAAGCACTGAACTATAGTCATTTTATTCTCTTTTAACATTCTTGCAAGATGCAGTCCTTAAAAGCACACTGTCAGCTTTCTGAATGTGAATGCATTTTGTTGAAAACATAGGCATGAAACAGAGTGGGTTGTAGCTTACATGCATGGGATGCACATGGGTTTAATGCAGTACTCTCTAATTACCCCCATCCAGGTCCACGTGATAGATGAGCCATTAAGGTACTCTGTAAGATAGTTTGGTCAACCTTCCTAGTCAACTCAACATCGTCCAAAAGCACAATTTAATCTTAATTTTGAAAGTTTAAAATCAAGTAAGTCTTATCTTTTCTCCCCTCAGTGCTGGTTGTCAAAGCTAGGGTCTCATATATGTGAGACAAGTGTTCTACCACTGATCTACACTCTAAGACCTTAAGTCTTACAGATTGATTTTATCTTAGTACTGGTAAAAGACAATAATAACAGATTTTAGACAGCTGAATTGAGGTCACAGAATATTTCAATGCACAAGTACAGCTAAAATTAAAAATGTGGAAAGAGCTCAGAGGAGGTTAGAACTAAAATGATACACCTTCATATTCAGAATATTAAATAGTTAATATTTAATTTATATGTGCCAAGATATCTCAGTACAATAATGTACTGTGATACATGCACTGTGAAGTACAATAATGAACATAGACAAGTAATGGGACCATTAAAAAAATGACCCCATAACTAAAAAAAGCTGTAGAGCAACAAAAGCTTGAGGGAACTAGTAAAAGAAAAAGATTATTAATTCTAGAAATCTTTTGCTGGAGGTTTTGGGGTCTTCTATGTCGAGTGTCATGTCATCTGCAAATAATGCTAATTTAACTTCTTCCTTTTCTATTCTTATTCATTTCTTTTTTGTTGTTGTTGTTAGTATTTTTTATTATTTGAATAGAATGAAGCAGATAAAAGACAAGTCCAAGAAAGTAAGTGAGGAACCATTTTTACATGCTCAATCTCAACAATAAAGATCTAGGGAGTGGGTTTTTTGTGTTCCTAAAATGCTTTTAGTTCAGAAACAAAAGCCAATATTCAATAGTTCCAGAATATTATCTAAAGGATTTGGAAGTTCTGATGTTGGTGGGGGGGATAACAGAAAAACAGCTGACGCACTGCAGCTTAAATATAATCAGTCAGTGCAATGGCTCTTCAATTTGTCTCAGTGTTTTCCTGTGGATTTCTTTTTTTAACCATACATGTGTTCCAAATATATAATTATATGGCAGAATAGAATAGCTCATTTAGAGTTATTGAGGTCTGTTACATAATCCAACAGGACCACAGAACAGGCTCAGAGAGGGACCATCTTCTTATTCATTTCTAACTTTTGTCTAATCACTCTAATATTTTTGGAACTATATTGAATAAGAG
>PVJX010018672.1:0-36126 GCA_004027295.1 Dolichotis patagonum
AGACTCCTCTCCATGTCCTTGAAATAAAGCTACTTTTTATTTTATATTTTGCTCTTTTATTGCACCAAAAATTCTAACAGTGCCCCAGTTTTCAGGCTCAAGCAGTCTGCCCACCTCTTCCTCTGAAGTAACTGGAACTACAGCCATATGCCACCATGCCAAGCGGTAAACATGATTCTTGGCTTTAGGGGCAGCGCTTGCTCTATACAAATGCCTACGTTCTCATAGAGTGTCAGTAGCACTTACCTCCAAGAGATAATGAGTCACCAGGGGACAATTTGCCATTATATGACACACCCAAGGTCACACAGTCAGTAACAGAGTTTGAACCCAACCAGTTCATTTTATTTTCAATAGAAAATTCAGTGCCTTAATATACAAAAGCTGTTCTTATCGTCTAAGTCCTCCAAACCTTCACATCTAGGGTCTCCATGTGCATCTGAAGTCTTCACTTACTCATTCAGAAATCATTTCAGAGCTGGTAAAAAGATGCTCCTGTAATGATCTTCACATCTGCACACCAAGCCCTCATTCAAGGTGCTCCCAGAGGGGGAAGCTCACAGACTGAGCCTGAGTTTCCAAAGAAGGCACAGAGGACCAAGAACGTGGAACTGCTGAGGCCAAGTCAAACTGGTCAGGGCCATTCATTCTGTGGCTTAAAGTCCCCAAGAAGAGGTCAGGGAAAATAAATAAATAAACAAACAAACAAACAAACAAACTTTGTGCCTTTGGTCATTTAGTTGAAGCTATGCCTCTTAAGTGAAAAAGCAGGAAGGTATACTTCGATTAGAATTTGATATATTTACCAGGCTATCTGAAGTGTGTTTATTAGGTCTTTTGTTCTTGCTTCTTCTTCCTCTCTTCTCTTCCTCCTCTTCTTCCTTCTGCCTCCACTTTCTTCCTCCTGCCTCAGCCTCCTTCTCCTCCTTCTCTGTTTTCTTTGAAAGACCCAGGGATCCCCAGTTCCTTAATGCCTAGCTAGGGTCTAAAGAAATAGGAAACATGAAGGTTATGGACCAAGGACAGTGGCCAAAGCCACCTCCACCTACTGTACCCTGATCCCACTGCACAGGAACCTAGAGGAAGGCATCCATCAGCTCCCTCTTTCCCCAGACCCTTACAGAGCAGAACTGAACTGAACCTGTACCACCGGTGCCTTTATCTGGTTGAGCTCCTGTGGGGTTGACCTCCCTTGTCTTCCTTCGCTATGTGCTTAGTCAAAATATCAGTAAAACCCATAGGAGACAGAGAGGGGAAAGGCCAATGACTAATATGCTGAGGGGGTAAAAAACGTAAGAATTGTACTGAGGCTTGATTTTAAGGATAAGGAGACATAATAATTCAGAAAGGCAGAACCTTGAATCTACCACAAGGCTCCCCAAGGCAGAGTGGCAGTGAATGGCCACACACATTTGCATAATAGCTTTCTTGTTGTTTCCTTTGTTCTTTTTGTTGCTTCAACTAATTGCTTTTAAGCACCGTGTTATTTCCCTGCTGCATTTGAAAGGAACCAGCTCTGGTGATACACACACACACACACACACACACACACACAACGGCAACTTGTATCAACACAATGCAGTTCTTATGCATTCATAAATGTAGGGAAATAAAAGACGAAGCTCTTGATGGAAATAACCACAGGAGCATCTCCTTTTCTCCCTTCATTAACTGGGCTGGGGAAGCCTCCCTCCCTGGCTGGCTTCACAGGTGTACCACCTGTAAGCCTCACTGTGCCCCATGCTTAAGCAGGACCATGGGGTTAGAAAGGCACAGTGTTTAGTTTAATACTCTGCTGTCACCATTTAGAATTTCCATAATGTTTAACAGGGGCCTCAGATTTTCATTTAACACTTGGTCCTGCACATTATGTATGTTTCTCTCTATGAGTCAAATCTGACTGGGATGTTGCCTGACTCCATGGGGATGGTGGGGGCCGAGATGAGGGATTTGGGGACATGACTGGGATAGAATCAACAAGGCTTGGCAACCAATTTGATGTGAAGTAAGGGAGAGGGGGGATGTCCAGGAGATATCTAAGATGATCCCAGCCAAGTCTGCCTGGGGAGTGAGCAGATGGCAAGCTGTCTTCTACAACCCAAGGGGACAAGATGGGAGACAGGCTTAGGGTGTGGACTGGCAAGCCCAATCATGTTATCTGACTCTCCCAGCAATCCCAGTCCCTCCTCTTAACTCTGCAGACCTCATACTCATTGGCTGCCATCCACCCAGTCTTTCTTCCTGAAACAATCTCTTGACATCTCACAGATGACTTGAGCTCAGAGAAAAATGAAAAGCTGGTGCTCTGTGAGCTCTCCCAAGATTCCAGGACTCCCCAAACACCAATGTGCCATTACTTCATTTTTCCTTGATATGCTGTGATATTAAAACAGGCTGGGTTAGACCTTAGCCTAGCACTTAGAAAGAAAAAAATACAAAAACAAAAAACAGAAGGGTGTTATTACAGTGAAATTTCAGCCATGCCCTCCCCAAAAGAGAGAGCATGAAACTGTGTATGCACTGACAGTTAATTGTGGCCTTAGTCTCTCCTGCAGCTTGAAGTCTCTGCAGGACTGAAGGGGAAATGATGGGGTCTGGCCTATGTTCTACAAGCCTCTGTGTGTTTCCCAGCCCTGAAGTCCTCTTCCAGTTTATTTCTAAACACATGTAGGTGTTTAATTCTGTGCCTGTTTCTGGGTTTGTGTCTCACATATGCCAACACCTTTTAGCAAAAAAAGGACACTTGGTAGTCAAGGTCTTGTAATTTCCCCTAGGAAGCACCATCTTACCTGTGGTGTTTTGCTCTTAGGAAGGGCTGTTTGGGAGAGTGTTACATTCTTCCCCTATTCCTTGCAACCCACATGTAATGCCTTTGGGCAGAAGCCTGTCTTTCTCTGCTCTGTCCAATGTGGTAGCCACTAACCACAAGTAGCTCTTTGAATTTAAATATCAATTCATTAAACATCCCCCCATACTGGAAATTGAACACATACTGAACTGGGATTGATGCAGTCTTATTATTGAGCTGCATCCCTAGTCTGTTTTCTTAATTATTTACTTGAGACAGGGGTCTCACTAAGTTGTCCAGACTAGACTCAAACTTCTAGTCCTCCTGATCCTGATCCTTCAGTTCTGGGATTACATGCATGCAGCACTCTGCCCACCTTTAAAATGAAATGAAGTTTATTAAAATAAATTTTATTAAATAAATAAATTTTATTAAAATAAAATTCATTTTAAAATTCAGTTTTTCAATCCCACTAGTCACATTTTGCACACACCACAACCACATGTGGCTGGTGGCCACATCTTGGACAATGCAGAGCAGGGACAATTCATCATTTTAGAAAGTTCTATTGGGCAGTACTATTTCAGTCCACCTTTTCCAGACAGTTCTTGAAAGCTGTGGGGACAAAGTATGTGGCCCAGGACCTTCTCACTTTACAAGAGGTTTCTCAGAGACTGAAAGTCTGTGGGGGAGGGAAGGAAGCCCACAGCCCTAAAGACCTCAGAGATACTGTGGGGAGCATGCAAGGAGCCAAGCGAACTTCATTTTGTGCAGCTAAAATACAAAGAGTGAGCCCCAGATGTGGCCTTTGTAAGGCTAGAGTCTAGCTTTAGCTCCAGAGCAAAGAATCCACAGGAGTCTGGGGAATGCATAGGTCAGTTTAGCCATCTCATGGCTCCCTGGCTCAATATAGAGAAAGCAATATACACACCACCAACACCACCACATGTTGTGGTTTGTTGTAGAAGTTCCTTCAAAACCTCATAGGCTCACAACAGGGGCTTTCAGAGGTAACTGGATCTAGGGTATGAGACTGGGAATAGGGTACTAGATTAATCCATTCATTGGTTTATTAAAATTCTGTGTGTGGGTAATGGAAAACCCCACCAAAAGGCTTGTAGCCTAGAAAGAATAAAAAGAAAGGGAATTAAAACAGAAACACCAAATCCACTGGGGAAAAAAAGTAGATAGAAATCTTCAAGTTATACAGGTAGGCAGAGAGTTCATGAACAAAACCCAAACTGCTTGGGAAGTACTTCAAAGAATCAACAACTAGAATCTCATCTTCTTAAAAAGTTTTTGCACATCAAAAGAAATCATCAACAAAGTGAAAAGAAAACCTCCGGACTGTAAAAAAAATTAGTCAACTGTCCCTCAGACAAAGGGCTTCTATCTAGAACACATAAAGAATTTTAAAAAATCAGGCCCTCCAAATTCAAAGACCTAATCCAAAAATGAGCATCTGAGATGAATACACACATCTCAGATGAAATACAAATGGCAAATAAATATATGAAAAAATGCTCAACATTACTGACCATTCAAGAAACGTAAATTTAAAAAACACTGATATTTCATCTCAACCCAGAAACAATAGCTATCATCAAGAAATCAATCAATAACAAATGCTGGTGGGGCTGTGGGGAAAAAGGAATCCTTCTCTACTGTTGATGGGTTGTACAATCACTGTGAAAATCAGGTGGAGATTCCTCAAAACCCTAGGATTAAAGGTTCCACTTGACCCAGTTATTCCCCTTCTGGATGTTTTCCCAGAAGAATTAAAATTATCACACCACAGTGATATATGTGCACCCAAGTGTATAGCAGGACAATTTGTAATAGCTAAATCTTGGAAACAACCCAAATACCCATTAACCGTGGAATGGATAAAAAAGATATATTTCTGTACAATGGAGTACTACTCAGTTGTAAAGAAGGATACACTTGAAGCTTTTATAGGTAAGTGGATGCAACTAGAGACCTTACTCATAAGTGAAATAAATCAAGCTCGCATGTGTAAACTTCATGTTGTCTCTCTACTATAAGAAACTGAAAGAGAAAATAAGATTTTTTAAAATGTACAGTAAATATAGTGAAAGGGCAAGAAATGGCTCAAAAAGAAAGAATAACTTGGATGGGGGAAAGGAGAAAAGAACAAACGGAAAAGAAAATATATATAATATATGTATATATAATACATATATATATGATAGCTAAGATAGTTATACTACTAATTTCTATTAATTTGTTGAAAAGAATGGTTTGTTCTTGTATTGTTTGATGAATTTTGCATGCTTATACCTTGTAATCTGTGCAACTACTTTGAAAGTAACAATACACAATATATTAACCACTGCTAATTTCCTACAATCTTGTTTTGAAACTGTATCATTGTTTTATTGTTTTGGTTTTTTGTTTTGTTTTTCTCTTTAAAATAAAAAATGGAAAAGAAAGGTTTGCTGCTGCTGCTGCTGCTGCTGCTGCTGCTGCTGCTGCTGCTGCTGCTGCCGCCGCTGCTGCTGCTTCACTTGCTGCCACCTACCTGCTCTGCTATGGACTGTTTCTCCTCTGCCATGCCCCTCTGCCATACCATTCTGCATTGGAGCCAACTGAATATGGACTAAAGCTTCTACAAACTGTGAACTAAAATAAACATTTCATCCTTTAACTTTGGGTCTTGGGTATGTGGTCCTAGCAACAAGAAATCTATTAAGATACCACCTCTTCCAGCACTACCTCTAAAGGAACATCACACCTGCAGACAGGATACTGCAGGGCATGTAGGTCCATCTGCACACTACCCCAACTGGATGTTGATATGGGAGGTGTTCTTGTGGCTGGTCTGTAAGCATTGTGGCACCAGTCACTAATCCTTCCCATAAGCTCTGTGATCGCTCCGAGGTCAGTGCCACCAGCAGCTCATAGCTTGACTTCTCACTTGAGGACCTAATCATTGTCTGACACTTCAGTTTCCCCATCTTTAAAATGCACTTCATTAAGCCAGGTATGCTGTCACAGACATGTAGCCCCACCTATTCAAGCTGAAGCAGGAAGATCACAAGTTTGAGCCAAGCCAAGCCAAGGCAAATTCACAAGATCCTACCTCAGAATTTAGAATTTAAATAGTTCAGTGGTAGAACAATCCTGAATTCAATGCCCAAGATTATTGAAAAAATAAAATAAAAGCATTTGCACCTGATAAGGTGATCTGAAGGTAGGTGCAGGCTTAAGAGTAGAATGCCACTTAGGGGACAAGTCACTGAGATGAACTAAGTAGGCATTTGAGTAGCCTGATAGGGGAGGAATGACTCACTCTCTTTCCTGAGCATCCCCTCACATCCTTCCTTCTCCTATGAAGCTTTAGCAGTACATAGAGGAGCCTGTGTCTCTCCTTCGCCATCTTGTGGTCTCCTTGGCAACAGCCCTGCCTCTTCAATGACCCCTCTCCCAGGGCTTTCTCAGCAGGACCACAAGGGAGATGTGGAAATGCAGGGGGACTAACAGCCTATGGCCAATGCTTCTTTCTTTCCTTGAACCAGCAGGTTGAGAAGACGGCTGCATCTGTGAGCTTCTCTGCATGCTGGGGCAGCCCACATTGTGTGGGTCACTTGATTGCATGAGTCCAAGCGATTCTGTTCTGCTACCTGTTTCTGAGATGTTAAAAATGAATGGTTATTATTCACTGCCAGACCCATCCAGGCGGCTTCTTTGGCCCCTCTTTCCCTCCACCAGGATGGACACTTGTTTTCTTCTTTTCTAGCACTGAGGATCAAACCTAAAACCTCATGAATACTAGGCAACTGCTGTATCACTGAGTTACATCCCCAGCCCAACTGAGTCTCTTTTAATTGGCCACTGACAAATACAGTTAGCCAAATTCTGAATTAGAGTGAGGAGTAGGCAAAGGGTCATGATAGCTGAGATGGGCAAAAATGCATAGCAAGGTAAAACAAGAGTGAAGCTGGCTTTAAGCAGGATATTGGTGTCTAGTGATAGAGTGAGATTTTAGAAATATTGCTAGGGCCTAAAATTGCTCCATCTACAGATGATAAGATCTGGAATTCCACCATTAGAGACTAATTACTTTGGTATAATTTGTCTTTTAAAATAATTTAAATAAAGACAACCCTGCTTAGGAATAAGCCCATTTCTTTAGCACAACCTAAGATAGAAAATAGGTCAAAGATAAGTGATCTTGGATGAGTTTGTCACTAGATTTATTCCTAAGAATCTTGGTATACCAAATGCAATTTTTTTTATGTCCTAATTTCATTTGGGTCTGAGTCCAAGTAGGTGATCTACATGGAGTTTCTTGATTTTGTGTTGCAACCAAAGTCAAGACTTTATTTCTTAATGCCATGACTTTCCACTTTCCATCTTGTCAAAACTGCAGTCAAGAACAGAATCAGAACTGAAATGAAGAAGCACTGGGAATTCTGTATTCTTTTTCTGATAAACCACTCACATTCATTACAAGTAATTCAATTAGCTCAACTCCAAGAGCAGATGCTGCCTGCCCAGTGCCTGTCACTTAATCAGACAAAACCCATAGGCGCACCTATGTTAAGCAAGCCCCTTAAGGGTGATTTCAGCTGCAAAATGCAGGAAAATCAGATACATGTATATTAAGTGATAACATTTTAGGGTTACATAGCAAAAATCCTGGAGGTAGGCTGGGTGACTCCAGGTTGGTTAATATCTATTCAATCACATCATTAAAATGTTGGGTCTTTTCCATCATTATTCACTGTCATGTTTAATCAGCTGGTCTTGTTCATCATGGTCATAGGATACCAAGCACAGCTCCAGATACCTCATGTTATTATGAAACTACCCAATTGAAGAAAAGGACCTTTTCCTACCATGAGTCTCTTTTTATCAATTGGATTTTTTTTTACACAGCTATTGCTATGTAGTTCAGTTTGGCCTTGAACTCTCAATGATCCTCCTGCCTCAGCCACACAAGTACTGGGATTACAGGTAGGCACCACCATGGCCAGAATGGAAATCTTTTTTGCAGAAATTATTTCAGCATTACTTTCATATCTTATTAGCCAAGACTAAGTCAAGTGACCTTTCTCAGATGAACAGTGAGAATGAGACCAGTCAAGACCCATGCTTCACCCTCCTGGGAAGGAGGCTAGAGATAAATTCACCTTTCTGAAGCAATCCTCTCAGAGGAAAATGTGGATGTGGGACAAAGTTAGAAGGCTATGCCCCTCTTGGTTTCCAGCTCTTCATAAAAGAACTAGCCTAGACTCTCAGCTAGGCTAGGAAAGTTTGGATTTAGGCTGTATGTTAGCTAAGAGGACTCCTCTTCCATGAGTCATGGCCATTGAAGTGCTGAAATTGTGTGATCGATTAACCCTTGGAAGACCTTATCAGGTTTGTGTCTGATCCATCTCCCTTCCTTCCTTCCTCATGTGCCAAGAGCAGCAGGCTAAAATTCAAACTATGTGTTCTCTATACTCTTCTGTTGAATCTGGGTTCCACCCACCCTAAAGAACAATGTCAACACTCCTCTATGGGACAAACAAGGTCTCTACAGAGCTGGCCCAGGACCTCTCTATTCTCACATGGATATGCCCACATGGATCACAAACTAGCCTGCTGATCTTTTCTGCCTGACATGTAGACACTCCTCTCTGAGAGGAAAACTCCTGTCTACTTCCAGTTATGGGCTCCTCCCACCCCTCTACCAAGCAGTGCTTTTGGATGAGGCTAAAATTGGATACTCCCTCCTCTCTGCTCCCACAAACCTCTAGTGTAGATCATATTTCTTTGGTTCAAGGTTGTTCTCCCCTTTAGACAGTGAGTTCTGAGCTCCACATGACCAGGATGCAAAAGGAGCTCACTCTGAAGTCCAAGAAAGGACACACATCCAGAGGTTGAAAACTGTAGACAGAGACAACTAGCACCCCTGCTCCCCTCTGAAAGACCAGGAGCCAAGTGCTAAGGTGTGCGGGCCCTGGATTTGCCCCATACTCACTCAAAGGAGACAGTTTTTCCAGAGACACCAGGAAGGAAAAGTGTTGAGGAAAAAGGGAAATAACCATGGCACAAAAGGTAAAGGAACAGCTGAGAAAGAATTATCTGAGTATTGTGACAGTTGTCAAATAACAAAATACTCATGTAGTTGTAATGTATCTTTCTACAGATTACTTGTCAAATACAAAGGAAAAAGAAAAAATGCTTAAGAGCAGAGAAACTTGTCTGATACCAACTGGATTACAAAACTGAAGTGAAAGTCGTCAATAATGGGACAAACCCAGGTCGTTTGCTTTCTCCTCATGGAGATAGAGCACGGCGTAGCTTCTTGCACCTTGCTAATCCACAGGAAACCACAGACATGGCCTTATCCAGGAACACTGTGCAAAGGAAATGGTCTGTGCTCTTTAGAAATGTCAAGATCACGATAAACAAGGAAAGGCCAAGGAATTATTCCTAACTGAAGTATGTAAAGGAACACAACTCCTAATGGTAATGTGTGATTCTGAGCCAGAAGAAAAAAATTGCTTTAAAGGACATTATCAGGACCACTGGTGAAATTGAAATATAGGCTGAATCATATCCTGTATCATATCACTGTTAAATGCCTTGATTTCAGTATTGTACTAAGGTTATAGAAAAGAATGCCTTTGTGCTCAGGAAATAGGTACTAAATTACTAAAGCATAAAGGAACATTATATATGGAATTTACTCTCAAATAGTTAATAAAATGGATGATGTGTATATATATTTTGAAAGATAATAGTATGGTGAACGATACAAAATACTGAGTGAATGCTTGGGGGCATTCTTTATACTTTTTTTGAAACCTGTGTTTGAAATGTTTTCAAAATAAACAAATGAAAAAGAACAAAGTCCTAAAAGAAAAGCTCCTGAACTCAAGAGTACAAGGAACTAACCTAATTCTTCTCACTAAAACTTGGCCCAAGAATTCAGGGCCAACAAGGGAGCACAAAAAGAACAGAGCTGTTTTTCCTAGCCTCCTTCCTCTAGAATCTAAAAAATATGCCTCCCACATTTGTACTTTTTTTTCTCCCCATATTCCAGATTCTCTCAGATTCCATCTACTTAGGAAGTCAATATTGAAATGTATCTTCCCATAAACCATTCCGTGTGGCCCTGGAATGTGAAAAAGCAAAAGGAGCTTTTACAGAGGTGGCCGCAGGCTGCTAGGTGAGGCAGAAATTTGAGTGATGAGTCTCATAAAAGGCTTTGCAGATGGTTGTACAGCATCATGGGAAAACAGGGGCACCAGCTCAGGGGAGAAAATTCCAAAAGCAGTTGTGGGATGCTGCAAGACCTGGGCATGGAAGAAAAATTTCCAGGTTGGATAGGAGAGGAACAGTGGCATTCCCAAAAATATTCAAAATGAGAAAAACTCGAAACAATTGAAAGGTCAGATCTGTTCTGGGAATAACCAGTATTCAGGGAGACTATGGCTTATAAATTCAGCAGGAATAAGTAAGTTTTGTCAGATAACAGTGTTTTTGCCTACATGTGATACAGCCTTGGCAAAGGGGAGGCCAGAGCAAAAGAGAGTAGCATGGTCAGAAGTGATTCGCTACAGAAAATTCTGGTTATTTACGATATATTATTTAGGGTTCTCTAGAGGAACAAACTCAATGTAAAATACATGTATGACTATATAAGGGGTTTATTAGATAGGCTTACAGGAACAGAAGCAGAAGAGTTGTAGGGGCCAACTGCTGGGTCAGGGCAGAAAACCCAAATGGCTGGCTGAAGGCTTTGAAGTTCATTCATTGCAGGATGTCGCTGGTGTGAGTCTGTGTGGAAAGGCAAAAGAGTCCGCACTGGAAGGCTGAAAACACTGGAGACAGTGTCCAAAGGCAATAGCAAAAACCAGAGCTCCTCCAAAAAGGAGCACATTTCCTTCTTCTTCGCTCTTGTATTCCAACCAGACAACAAGGCTATTGGCTGGGGTCATCCACATCTGGAATGCGTTTTCCCTCTTCAGTTTGGCCCAAGTGTCAATCATCCACAGGCATGCCCAGCACTCTGCTGGTCTGGTAGGCAGTTCTTACTTAAACTGGCATATCGCAATGAACAATGCATATAGGAAGTACATTTGGAAAAGGGCAGGATAAGAGAAGGAAGAAGAGTTAGGAGACTATTAGAATAACTGAGGCTTCAGAGGGCCAGGTAGAGCCAAGACCTGCACAGCCAGGGCTTATACAGTCTCCCACGTTTCCTCCAGGCGCAGGCCCCAGAAGGAGGGTATGAATTTGGGAGTAGAATAGCTATTTTATGAAAGTGATTGAATCCCCAGGATGCAGTGCTTCTGAGTATAGTGGCGACTTGGAGAGAAGGAAAAAAAACTTGAAGGAAACTCCTGAGGACAAGAGTTTGTGCAGTGCCAAGTACCAGGAAGACATGATAACACATGATGATTGACAGAATGAGAGGCAGAAGCCACCTTCCTCTGGCCAAAAGGTACTGACAAGCTCCCAGGAACTAACTTGACACTCCGACTAAAGAGGATATTAACAAGAGGAACCTCCCCTACCTTGTGTTGGTTGGCCGAGCAGATCTGTCTTCCAGAAAGTTGGCCAATTACTGGTGAATGAGGAAGAACTCTGAGAGGGCTGATTCTCTGGGCCCCGTGCCCCAGGGGGCAGAGTCAGGAAGAGTGCCTTGGCCCTAATCCTGGCCAGCTGACCTGCTCCAAGCATAGCCCTGGCCTCATGGTGCAAATACAATTGTCGTAAATGTTACAGGATCCCTTTCCCCAAGGACTAGAGGGGTAAGGTTATTTTTATTCTCCAAATGGGATTGTCTGCTATAACGAAATACTATAGACTGGAGAACACATTTCCAACAAAAATTCATGTCTCGTGGTCCTGGAGCTTGAGAGGTCCAAGATCAAAGAAGACAGTGCTTGGGAAGGGAGAGCACTGTTGTGCTGTGTCTTCATATGGTGGAGGGAGGAGAGGGCTCTCTGGGGCCTCTCATGGGGCTAGTAAATCCATTCATGAAGGCTCTGTCCTCAAGACCTTATCATTTCCAAAGACTATCTCTTAATACCATCACCTTGGCAGTTAGGATATCAACATATGAATGGAGGGTTCAGGAAAGGCATATATATTCAGCCCACTGCAAGGGCAGAGCCTCCAGAAAGCTTTACTTCACCTTTGTTGGCTCTGGGCCTTCTGCATTTGCATTTTTTTTTTTAGCTATCTTATGTTTTATGACATGTGAATGGTTTCTGTGTTTGACATGGCTGTCCTTGGAGGTAAGGGACACCATTATCATTATCTGTCCTTAACCCTCATGTCCTAGTGAAGTGAGGAAGAGGCCCTAGAGAGCTGACCAAATGTCAGGTGGAAATAGAGAAATGCTTGAAGTGTGTTTTCTGACCTGGGTTTCACATGAGACCAGTGCCTGTAATGCTAAAGAGAACATTGAGGCCCCTACATGTCGTAGAGCTTATCCAAGTTCAGATAACTGACAGGCACTGGATCTAGGTCTGCTGAAGCTCCCTGGTGCCTGAGGCAATGGAGGAGTGTACGGATTCCTTGGGAAGTACAAGGGCTCTGGCTTCACACCACCTGTTTCCAATCTGAGGCCATGGCTTCATGGCCATGGGGAAGTGGCTGAAGCCCTCTGATCCTTGGTTTCCTGTTTCTCAACTAAATCAGACATGGCAGTAATATTTGCCCCAGATGGAAGCTGTTATAAAGGTAAACGGTGCTAACACAGCCCTCACCAACAGCTGTATTCATGTTTCCTAGACACACAGCTGGACCCACACTTCTCAGACCTTATGAGCCTATGAATCACCTGGGGACCTTGTTAAAATGTATGTCTATCTCAGTGGATCTGGAGATTGGTTGGGCTGCCATTGGGTATGGCAACTAGTACCCCGTGATATTGACTCTACTACTTCACAGACCACATTGAGTGGGAAGAACATAGAGATCCTTGGAGTAGGGAAACATAGACAAAACACATTTTCCATCATCCAACCATATAGCACTGTCAGCTATTTATAATGTTACTTCATTAATTGATGCAGAATATGCTACAAGAGAAGAAGTAGAAAAATATAAAATAGAATCATGCTGTGTTTAAATATAGCTAGATGTGTATGATCAGGTCTATCAGATTGGAGGGAGGGAGGGAGCGAGAGAAAGAGAGGGAGAGGGAGACAGAGGCACATATCGGAAAGTATTGATAGTGATTATCTCTGGGGGACGGAATTGCAGCACTTAATTCTTTTCCTTGTAAGTATTTGAATTTTCCCATTTTCTGCTATAATGATGCCTTTCTTTTGTAATATGAAAAATGGTTTCCATCTTTAAAAGAATTTTCCCATTTGCCTGAGAACACACCTATTTATTGCACTTGTTATAATCAGATGCTCAGAAGGCAGCTCCGAGGTGGGGGTGGGGTCCTTGGGCCTCCATCAGGGATTTCTCATTAGCCCTCCAAGGAGGCATGTGAAAAAGGGTGGCAGCCACTGTGAGAAGCCTAAGCCCAGGCGGCTGCCACCTCCTCAAAAAGATGCTCCAAACACACAGGGGTTTGGGAAGTGTCCTTCCTTATCACAGACCCTACAGCTTGTGGGGCACCAGTGACAGGACACAAGGTGACCTTGAACCCTGGGATGGGGCCAAACACTGTCCCTGAATTAAATGTGTAGCTTTTGGGAGAAGCAGCGGCTGTCGCATCCCTGACTGACAGCCCTTTGGATTAGCATTCCTGCAGAGTCTTCCAGCTTTTCCCCGGGGCTCTTTCCCTATGCACCACATTGTTTCACTCCCTCTCTCCTCTAAATAGTTTATTTTAAGTCCTGAAGATGCTGTCCTTAATAAATCCTTCCTTCTTATCCCACAGGAACACACTCAGCCTGATTATCCTACTTTTTAAGTAGGAAAACAGGTAGAGCAGAGGGTGGAACTAGGGTGGGCCTGGCAGCCCTAGAGTGATCCTCCAGACCTGAGCCTGGGAGGAAACTCTGACCTTACTTCTCTTACGCCATCCTTGCTGCAGGTTTTATTAGTAGAGGTCTAATGGAGGAGCCTATGTAGCCAAGAGGATATGAGCTCTCTGCCCAATCTAGCACTATGGCTCCATGTAGCCTTGTCTTGTGAGCCTGGGGCAAAGGTGGTAGGAAACAAGGCTCATGGTCACAGCGCATGTATAAGCGAGGGATGCAAAGCTGTACTAACCAATAAATCCAAAGCATTTGGTGGAAAAAGAGAGAGAAGTCTACTCATCACATATGTGGGATTTTGAGTTAAAGACACAGATCTGTTTCACATAGTCACTGAGGACTCAGTTCAGTAGCTGCATTGTCATCTGTAGTACCTGGCTCCCGTGTGTTCCCTGGGCATGAACATCAGCCAGCCAGAAGGAGACAGCTCAGCCAAGTACAAGGGGAGGTTTTCATGGGTCAGGTCTGGAAGCAGCACTCATCATTTCTGGTCAGTTCCATTTCTAGATTGCAGTCCTGTGGCCTAATGTGATATCAAGAAAGAAATTATCCTAGCAGCATGCCCAAGAAGAGTGGATCTTGATGGGTAGGTGCCATCTCCACCAAATCTTATTACCAAACTTTGGGTTCATAAACAAGTATTTATTACCTACTGTGTAGGCATTAGGAACTCAAAGATGAGTAAGACACAGAGTCCCGCCCTTGAAATCTCATCTGCCCAGTAACTGAAACCTACTGCACAGGATTTGGGGATGAAGAGATAGAGCATATTGGGCCTCTCATAATGTTTCAAGTGCAATGCAGATAGTAAGAAAGAGGACCTGAGTCAGGCAGGGTAGCACACACCTGTAATCCCAGGCTCTGGAGGCTGCAGCAGGAGCATCACAAATTCAAGCCTAGCCCAGGGAATTTAGGGACCTAGTGAGACCCTTGTAGCTCAATGACAAGATCCTTGGTTCCATACTGCAAAAAAGAAAGGAACAAAGCAAAAAGGGGAAAGGAGGGATCCGTGCTCCACAGGCAGGCAAATGAGCCATTACAGAAATCCTCAGGTAATAACGTTGAACACATACCTGTGACCAGAGTGCCCAGGCCAGGTAGGTGTATATTCGAATGTGTGTATGTATACATGTGTGAATGTGTTTGTAAGCACACAGGCGTGTCCAGGAGCACATGGGTGTGCAGGACAGAAAGAGAGAGGATTAAATGACATTCAGAACTAGCCAACATCCTCAACTAAGGGGAGCATTTCTCTCTACTCTGAAGTCCAAAGTTTAGATTATCATGGTCTACAAGTTTGAGTAGTTGCAAATGAACTTTATACTTCCTTTAATACTCTTTGGTTTTCTTAGGACTTCTACCTAAAATGATTGAGCTACATGCTGCAGAATTTAACAAAAATCCACCCCCATAATATTCTAGCCCAATAGCTCAGCCTTTTGTCATGCCCCAATTCTCCATCACAGTATGACCATGGCAGCCGTGACCAAGTGGGGCACACTGACCATGAGTCTAGGTCAAGCAGAAATGTCCTGGTCTTACAGGGATCTGGAAAAAAAAATCCCCATGGTCCAATGCTTCCTCAAAGCACAGATATGCAGGCTTCCTTAGCAGAGGCTTCCCTGGCAGAGGCTACCCAACCAGCACAGACAAAACCTTTTTCTTCAGAGGAGGCAAGGAGACCACTAAGCTGTAGGAAAGGGAGGAAGACAGTTCCAAGGCCACTGCATTCCCTAATGAAGTCAGGGGAGCTGAGTATTCTGAGGCTATCCTGGAAGCCCTAGGCTGAGGCTGGAGAAGTGGCCAGAAGAGGACAACCAAAGAGGGAGCTAGGAGCTGGCGGGCCCTCGAACTTTCAATACTTTCATGCCAGCATGTGAGGCATTTGGTTTCAAAGTCGGTATGAACCTTACTCCAGTTCAGGATGACCCTTCCCCATTGTAACCTCCCCTCCCCAAAAGGGAAGCTACAGTCACCCCAGTCCCCAAGAGAAGAGGAGTGCTGAGTAGGGTCCAGCCTGTGCAGTCTAAAGTGGCCACCACTTTCCCTTTCACTGAAGAAAACCATGCCTCCAGCACCACCCCAGCCTGCAGGCTTCCTCTTGCTTCAAGCTGAAGTTGGAGAAGTACTAGAGTGGAATACAGTCATTCTTCAACAGTCAGCTTATTACAGTGGGGGAGAGGTGGAAACCCATAGTCATATTAGCCCCCATAGTAGGTGATTATAGTGATTCCTACCACCTGTGTGGAGCTTGGTAGCTAGCAAGGCCCTTTATTGTCACCCTCCCCCCATGTCCCTGGATATGTGGCCAAGGAAGGAAAACTCTCCAGCCCCATTCCTTAATCCTCAGACTCAGGCCCATCAGGGTCCCTCTTCTGGCAGAGGGGACAAGCCACACAGGGTCTGGGTCCTCTTCCTATCACTTACTTACACTGGTGGGCTTCCCCTTTGCCAGTACAACATTTACTCAGGATGGCCCCACCCTGGAAGGAGGCATTGCCAAGCCTTCCTTGGGCTAAAAGGATCCTCAGAAGACATTCAGCCACTGCCCATGCCTCTGGGAAAGACAGGCGGTCCCTGAATCTTCAAGCACAGATGGGAGCCTGTCCTATTTTTGCAAAATATCCACAAAACATGCCACCATCTGCTTAGGTAGTCAGATGTGTATCAGGATTGGACAAGACTAAATAGGAGATGGCAGTGGTTCCATTTACGGCTGAGGTCAGCCATCATGGCATTTAGGTCTATCTTACTGGGACACCACTGTCCTATCCACAGATGTTAATTCCTCCATCTGTGACATGTGGACAATGGGGATCATCACAGTTTCCAAGAGACTTACTTGAGGAGCTTCTTTTAAAGCATAGGCCTTGTCCCAAACACTCTTAAGAAGTAAGTCTGGGATGTGACCTAGGCACATGTGGCTGTGAAGCAGCTCATAGACAACTCTGATTTCTGGCCAGAAGATGAGCTCTGGCCAACCTCAGCTTGTAGATCTTCATGACTGTCCTAAAAGACAAAAAGGACACGTATCTTTAGACCACTTTCTAGATGGGAAAACTGAGGCTCATGACACTGGATATCACATTTAGTTAGGCTAATATCAAAAGCCACAGTGCTGGTGTGCTGTCCTCTACATGATGTCCCTATGACACCTGCCTGTCAGAAGCAAGACAGAAAGCCCTTAGGAAGCTGTCCTTGCTAAACTATGTACCTCTCAACAAAAGTGGAGCCTTGGAGACACTTAGGGCTTAACTAATTTCCCAGGATCTGTCATACTCTGTCCTGTCCTGCTTCTACTTCTGCATCATGGTGAGGAAAGAAGATAACCCAGAGAATGGAGGCTATCTCTACAGCCAGGAGGGCCATCTCCTGAAGACCAGCCTTGCCAAGGTTATCATGTGCCTGCTGAGGCTCTCTGAGGCAATTTCCAAACTTCTCTGATGATTAAAAAAACACCACCCAGGAGTCTAATTCAAACAGCAAATTTTTTAAAAGATTTTATTTTAAAAATAAAACACAATTGGATTTAGTCCTTCAGAGGAGGAAGTTAAGAAACTATAGCATCAACAGTTGACTCAGTGACCCAAATCATCACGGAAGCCTGGGGGACACTGCTCCAGGACAGTGGTCCTTAACTGGACAGGATGGTTGTTCAAACAGGGCAAGGCTCTGGAGTAATTCTCTAACCTGTACACGATCAACACTGGCACCTGGTCATCTTCTGTTCTGGGTTTGTCCTGTGCAGATGAAACTAGCATCTTAGTCTCCACTCACAGGTGCTAACAGCACTGCCCATCCAGTTGTGACAGCCAAAAATGTCTCTAGGGAGGCCATCTGTCCTGGACAGTGGGAGCAGAGTCTACTCCAATGGAGAACCCTCAGTCTATTTGGAAGGCTGAAGGCCTGGGTGTGGGGAACCCCACTGGTCTCTGGCTGGTTCTAGTACTGGTCCTCTTTGTGTGATGAGGCCTTTTGTACAACTCCTTGAAACCTCAATTCCTCCATCTGTGGCATGAAGACACTGTCTATCTTACAGTTATGTTGGACAGATGGATACTGATTTAAGGAAATGGCTTAAGAGAATTAACCATAGGTCTCCCAAGGCGTATAGCATTCACCATTTCTGCCACTTTGAAAGAGCTCAGGAGAGGGAATCGAAACACAGTCTTTCAGTTCAGTGCTCTGAAATGGGCCCAGGACCTGTCACTGTGTAATCCAGTGTCATTACCATTCACAGGACTGTGAGAGAGCCTGGGTGAGGTGACAACCCATGAAGCAGACAGGAAGTTCTAGAAACCAGCCTTCTTTGGAAAGCCCACCCCCTTGCCCGGCTGTATCTGGGTGTCATGGATAGAGAGGAGTCATTTTTTGCCTTAGGGAGAGAGGGAAATTGAATCCAGAGACATCACATGGATCATATTAGCAGCATCTCCTATGTTAAAAAATAAAGAAAAAACACCTCACGAAAGAGTCAACAGCCAAATTAATTGTTTTCTTGATTAACAAAATACAATTAAGCCCCAAATGCTGTCGCTTGGGGGAAGGTTAGTCTCATTTTTTTCTGGGGACTGTTCTGGCCACTGAGCAATGACAGCTTCATTCTGATTCCTCCAAGAGGGGCCGAGAGAGACATAATGCCACAAACTCATTATGACCACACCATCTAATTCCTCTCCGGGGAAGCCAGCCCCAGCCCCAGCTAGAGGGAGGGACAAAAGGCAGACAGGAGCATTGTCAGTGAACAGCACTGCACACAGCGTCCAGAGGCAGCAGGCCAGTGAGCCACATTTTGGGAAGCAGTTGAGAGTAGCAGACCAAGTAACAAAATCCAAGTGCCTAGAACTGCTCTGTGGGCAAAGTGGCCTTTCAGAGAATATTTGTGAAATCAAGAAGAAAAGAAGGGAAGAAGGGAGGGAGGATTAAAAAGGAGAGAAGATATGCAGTGAACCCCAAATATACAGTGGCTGTTTAAAGTTTTAAAAAGTGATTGCAGTAAAATACACAGTGACATTAATCTCCCTAAAATACTTCCCACATTTGAATGCACTCATCTCATCATTCTTGCCACTTGCTGAAGCAATTTTGGAAGTCTTCTTTTGTAAATGTTCCATGATTTGTGTCTGAACACCCTGCCAAATCCTCATGCAGTCATGAGAGCAAGTTTCTAGAATTTGTGTTTGATTCATTGTCTAGTGCTCAGATTATGGGTGTGAGTGTTACACCCACCCTAAGGTAGGTAGCCTAAATGCAATATAAGGGACAAAAATAGTCTTCTCTTGAGCTCTTCCCCTTTTTTGTTCTTGTTGATTTTCCTGTCTTCAACCACCATGAACTGTTACCCTCTGCCATGTGCAACTGTGCCTTGGAGCTAGCTAAGTATGAACTGCAACTTTCACAAACTGTGAGCTAAATAAACCTTTCCTTCCTTCCTTTTGTGCATCAGGTATTTTGTCTTAGCTGTGAGAAAAGTAACCCACACAGGTGTCTTTTGTTGCTCTGTTGTAGCTGTCTTGTTGCCTTGAATCCATTCAAAATGTTTACCTTTCATTTTGACTTTGGGAAAGAGCCAGAAATTGCATGGTGTTAACTTTTTTAACTCAAATATTCACCATAAATTTAGATCACTCCTTCAGTATTTGAGGTATCTTTATGAAATTGTGTTCTGGAGACACTGGCACCTAATTGTGTTTTGGAGGTAGAAATAATAATTAATAATAATAAATTCTTCCTATTTATTAAGTGCCTGCCATCTGTTAGGCCCAGTTCAATTCTTGCCATCCACTGCTCCATAGCCCTTTTTCAACTGACCATTAGCTTTGCTTATCAACTTGATTGATTTGAGAGATGCATAGGTGATTAGTAAACCATACTTCTTTGGTGGATCTAGTGGCTGTGTGATCTTGGAGACTACATCTGGTCCCTGGACTTTCCCTCTCTGGTGCTCTCCCCCTGCTTTCTGCTTCCTAGATCCTATGAGTTGAGGATCTCTGCCAGGCCCTCCTGTTATGTTGTTCCTGCCGGAAGGCCAGCTTACCACAGACTGAAACCTCTGAAACTGAGCCACAATAAATATCCCTTCCTTTAAATTGCAAGTTCAGGTATTTTGTCCCAGTAATGGAAAATCTGACTAATACCTCAACAATTTGTCAATTTTACATCCAAGCGAACCTGCATACACAGAGTTTGAGTGACTTGTCCCAGTGGAAAGATTTGCACTCAAGTCTCCCTGACTCATGTTGTCCACCACTATCAGGTCCTGACCTATATCCCCAATCTCCCAAAGGAGTGTACAGCAAAGGCTTAAATAAAATGAGACAAGTGGTATGATTTTAGGGCTCCAAGTGGTCAAAACCCTTTAGCTGATTCGAGATGCTGAGGGCTAACACGAAGACTTCTCTGGACTGCCCATATTTATTAGGTCCAACAACAAAGTGCAGGGAAACTGAGGAAAGCACAGGCAATGAGCAGGACCTTGGGAGTCACTTCAAGGACATCTCCAAGTAATGAATCATGTCATTTTAGGAAAAATGTCTTATCATGAAGACATGGTAGAAGTGAGACAGTAGGAGTAATTCCTGCAGCTACAGTCTCTATTAACTTAATTCATGTTTGAGCCACGTGTCTGCAGATATGGCCTTATCTTGCCCTTTGAGGTATCTCTGGCCTCACAGGTCACTACAGGCCTCAGCCAGGACCAGTGATTCATAGAGGTTCACTTACTATGAATCAGCTCCGATCACCAGGCAAGGGGCCTAGGCCTATAACAGATTCACAGATAAACATAGGAAGCCAATTAGTTAATTTTAAATCCTGCTCAGAGCTGCTTTGTAGTGGTCTCCAACACACCACCATATGTTGGTGGCAATTCTCTGAGGTCCCTGACCCTGGTGCACCAAACATCCGTAGAAGCAGAGCTGGAGCTGGTGTGGCCTGCCACTCTTCTCTGCACCACCAGCCCCCTTCTATTGGTTAAGTGCATGATGGAGACGAACAAAAGCAGCCTTGGATCCCCATGGCACTCAGGAAAATGTTCTGAAGAATTTCTTCACACTTCGCTCAACTCTCCTGTTAGCCCTTAATGCCCAGGACACCTTTATACCCACAGATACAGAGTTAGTGAGCTAAAAGGCAGAATGAAGGGAGGGATAAGTCCAAAAAAAGGCAAACAAGCAACATGAACCCAGAAAACAGAAAGAGCTTGGGTGTTTTGTTTTGTTTTGTTTTTGTGGTTTTCATTGTTGTGATACTACTGATAGAACCCAAGACCTTCACACTAAGCTACATTTCCAACCCCTTTTACTACTTGTTGTGGATTAAAAACTGGTGGTCAACTTAAAACCAGCTGGATTACGTCTCCATGCTGCTGAGCGTAGATGTTTCACCTGAGGAAAGTTGCCAGCATAAATGGAGATGTGGAGAAGGAGAAGGAAGGCTGTTAATGCATTGAGGCACATTGAGGCATTGTGGGTTCTCCCATGTGTTGCTGTTTGAGCCATTGGTTCTACTGGAGAAGTTCTCGTCCTCACATCGAGCATTGCCTCCTGGCTCTGGAGGGTAAGACATGTTCCGCTTGGTCTCCAGTATGAACTCGTCACACTGGCTTCCTGGCATGTACTCAGCTGTGCTTGTTGGAGGAGGAGCTCAGGGTCTCCATGTCACTGAGCATGGCTGTGGTGCTTTTCAGGACAGCCCTGCTCATGTTGTGAATGTGACTTCTCAGCTCTAGTGTAGAACCCTCAACCTATCAGCACAACTCCTTCACCCTGTTGGCATAGACCTCCTAGTTTCCACCACTGACCTTTGGGCCATCCCAGCACAGATCCATGAAAGAGACTGGCGTGAGTCCTTCTTGTGGGCTCTAGACCTCCAGTTGGACTTGTGGGAGGCATTGTCATGAGCTCTGGGTCTTCGTCTGGACTCGTGAGATATTGCTGTGGGATTCAGGCCCTTGGCTATGTCTTAAGTATTGTGGATAGATTTCCTGCATTTTCTTGCATTAACTATGGGTGACCACCATAAAAATAATATTATAAACTACAAGTCGTGATTCTAATCGTTCTGTGTACAACCCCTGACTACAACACTACTCAAGGCACATGTAAGAAAGGCCAAAGAGTCTAATTAGAATCACCACTCTCTGGGCGCTATAGCTTCACTATCATTTAAGGAAGCATGGCCAATCCATTTCATTGGTTCACTTGACTAGGAGTGATATAAAGGCAGCTGGGCACTGAAAACACAAGGAGACACTTCCCTGAATGAGCAGCTTGCTATTTTCTTACTTAATGTAAAGTAAAAGTCATTATCTTCACCCATTTCTGTCCATTCACTGATACTAAATATATATGAGCAAAGTCCCTGGCCATATTCCACAAACCATTAGGAAGTGGGTAGACTCATAGGAAGTCTTGGAAAAAGACTTTCCTACTTGGAGGAAAAAGAGAAATGTCTGCTCCGAGGACTGGGAGGGAGAAATCTCAGCCTGGGATTGCCTCTGGTGGCATCAACCCATTGCATAGTGCCAGTTTCTCTCCAGTCACGACCAGGGTGAGAATGAGGAATTAGGAGTGATTTCTTCCCCACTTTCAGAAACACACAGCAGGCTGATAGATCATCATCCCTGTTGGCCCCACCAGCACTCCAAACAGAGGGGAAGGAGGGAGCGCATGGTGGCTCAGGCCACTGCAGCCTTATAGCATTGGCCCCATTCTACCTTCTACTGCCTTGTATCTTGTAGGACCATTTCCCAAAGAAAACCAGTGTGGGCTATGTCTTGGAACCCCAGGACTCAGGAAGCCCAAGCCAGGAAGGAGACCCTGTAAAGAGAAATGAACTACCCAGACCAGATCCTAATCTCGCAGGGGTGAAACTGCAGAAAACAGTATGGTGGTCCACTCCTCCTTGGGGAGCTATGTGGATAGAGAGTCCTAGTCTGGCCTCTATAAGTGTCATGGGGACCTGGGCAGTAGGGATCTTATGACAACCATTCCCTCTTTGAGTCATTGGAGCTCTGGAGCCTTCATTGCCAATGCTGCTATGTTTGGATCATTGTGGTGCTCACTCACATTCTTCTGTGATTTAGCGTGGACCAGATTCCACATCCACCCACTTGCTTTGCTATTCAGTCTACCCACAAGAATGTCTAAGGTCAGCTCTCCTGTCTGCCTGCAAAAGGCAGCCCTCGCCCCCAAGGCCTGCCCCCTCCCTGCACCCTGAGGCAGGAAGGAAAGGCCTCTGCTCCTCCGAGTGTAGTCCCCAGGGAAGAGGAAAGTGGAGAGCAGCACAGGTCAGGCCCGGAAATGATAGGTCTGCCTATCAGCAGAGGTCTGTGTGCTTCACAAAATGCATGCACGTTCACTGGCTCATTTAATTTATGCATTTGATTAGCAGATATTTACTGAGGGATAGGATGTACCACATGCTGTTCTAAGCAGTGAGGACACTGTGGAGAGAGCAGAGTCTCCATTCTCCCAGAGTGCAGAATGGGGAGACGGGCAGAAAGTCACCAAAGGGAGATGATAATTTTAGATAGTGATAAAGGAACTCAGGGAGTCAATTAGGGCACAGGGACAGCATGTAATTTTATGTGTGTTTTGGGGCAAGTGGGCTGTTCTTATATGGACAGGGTGGTCAAGACCTCTCTAAGATAGTGACATTCATAAAAAAGAGTCCTAAAAATGGTGCTCGAGTTCTGATGCTCTGGGGAAAGTGCAGACAAGGAACTGAAAGGATAAAGACTCTGAGGCAGAAAGGAATTTGAAATGTGTGAGTGAGGTTGAAAGCCTCCTATGGTGGAGTAGAGGCAAGGAGGGGCAGGGTTTTCCAGGCCCAGAGACTGAGGGTCTGGGAAGCAGACAGAGCAGACAGGCCCCTCTATTGTGTCTGTTTTGCAGGTAGGAAATGTGAAGCCCAGACAGGTTAAGTCACTAGTCCAAGGTCATATGCCCTTGATGCTGGTATTCCTGTTTACGCACAGTTCTTTAGAATCTGGGTCTCATGCTCTCTCCTGCATAGGCTGCCTCTATGGAGTATGGCTATATGGCAGGACCTTTTGTCTCCATACTGATGCAAAGCCCTCTCCCCTAGGGTCTATACCACTGGGTGCTGCCTGTGCTTCTGGCCTATGAGGATTCACATTCATTCATTCACTCAACAAACACATATTAAAGATCCACTATGTGCCAAGGTCTCTTCTAAGAGCTGGAGATACAGTAGTGAATGGAACAGACCAAATCCCTCCCCTTGTAGAGCTAATACATGAGTGACAGGAGTTAGAACCCAAGTAAGTAATTCTTCGTAAAATATGTGAAGTGCTGAAAAGAAGTCAGGTGAAAAGATGGGAGGGTCAGAGGGAATTCTGGGTGGCAGGTTTCCATTTTTGATAAGGAGGTGGACTTGCTTTTGTGGACAAGGCAATACCTGCACAAACATCAGAAGGTGGGGAGAAAACAGCCATACAGCTATCAAGGGGAAAGAGAAGAATTAGCAAATGCAATATCCTAGGCTGAAAGACTAGAAGAGTCTGAAGAGGTAGTGGAGACTCAGTGCTTGCCACCAGCTTGTGCTCCAGCCCAGGCACTAATCCCATCGTGGAAGGAAGTATCATAGCCTCGGTGCACTCCCCTTTGATTCTGGGATCAAATGTCCAAAGACCTCAGCTACACAGAGTGCTTCCCAAAACCAGGCTGGTGACAGCAAAGCCTCCTAGGGAGGGAAACAGGCAATGACATGCAGCCAAGAGCCCCAGGCTCCCAGCTGGAGCTGTGTCTCAACAGTGAAAAAGCATCTTAAGCCATTTGACTTCGTCTTAGCTCTTCAGATATTTTATGCATTATGTAACTGCTGGATCCTAATGAAAGCTACTTACATAAATTTGGAGAAAACAGCAACAAAAGCACTTTTTATAATACAAGATATCAGCTCTTTTTGTTCCATTGCTCTTGGCATAAAAGTGAGTTACTGTGACAGGTACTTCAGGAGGAAACATAATTTGGTGTTTTTCACCTTACTGTAGGGGTTCTGACTCAGAAGATCTGTTATCATTAGCAAACAGCAATCCATTTCCTACTTTTTTTCCAGTCTCCTTTTTCTTTCTTCTTTCCTTCTTTTTTTTTTCTTCTTTTCTTACTACTTCAGCACCCTTTGATTGATAAGGTACTTGTTCACCTCTATCCAGAGCTCAAAATAATATACGTGCTACAAAAATCACCATGGCTACTAGACTCCACCCATGAAAGCATGACCTAGAAAGTTTTATTGGTTTGGTGCAGTGTAGACAAAAGTGAAATTCCGTAATAATGCAGTGCAAGGAGATACAGTAATGCATATTCAGATAGAAAGAACCTGTGTGATATGGAGCTAAAACCCACTACCTGGAGTTGGATGGTTTGGGCTCCATTCCTTACTCCAGTCCTTGGGTTTCAACAAAATAAAGACATCTTAAGCCACTTGCCTTCATCATAGCTCTTTAGAGCATCAGAGAACAGCCAGTTCATAATGAAAGCTGTGAATCTGAAGTTAACATCTTAATCCAAACCTTGGCTTCCTCACCTACAAAATGGGCATAGTAATTGCACTACTACCAAGAGGCATTGCAATAGCAAAAGAAGTAGCCACTGGAAAGCAATTAGCACAGAAATCACTCTATAAAAGTAGGACATCATTATTAGATTTCTATTATAATCACACATTGAAAATAATTGAGCTAATCAGCCAGGATTGGCCATGTTTATTGTTGTAATGAAATCCAAGGATATGGTCAGTGAATAAAGCATGGTTATAAATGTTATAAAATTGGCTACTGCACATAAGCCTCCTGTGGCATCAATTAACAAGAGCTGGCTCAGTCGTGGTCTCTCTTTCATTCCCTTCCAGCACCTCTTTTGTGCAATGGATCTACGTGCCTCAGGTCCCTTCCAGGGCTGATGCACACCTTTAAAGAAGAACATGGTCCATTTCGGGGAAGCATGATTCCAAGAGGATCTACACTGTCTGCAATGACTCCAGAGAGAGGAAACTTTCCATTTGTAATGGATCACTTTGCCTTCGGCAGTTTTCCTCTCCTTCACTTCCTTCCTGCATGAGGTTTGCTGCAATTCTCCTTGGTGGGAAATGAGTGTTGGAGATGATGGGGTGAGGACCAATACACACATATACATACACATGTGCACAAGCATGCAATGCACTCATAAACTTGTGAACACGCCCATATGCATGCATACACTTGCACATACGCACATGCACATGCCTCCTCTGTACCTGATGCCTTGGTCGCATAAAACAGGGTGATTTAAGTCTCCTCTGGAAGCAGCATCTGCACCAGCTGCTGCATGCAGTGGAAGATGCTGTTAAGCCTCCCACAAATTATCTGAAAATGGAGAACAGCTGGATTCCTGGCATGAAAAAGAGGGATAGCAGAGCTTCTCCACACTAGAACTCCCCAACTGGACAGTTTTCTGTAACCTGGACACTTGAGCCAAAATCAGGGTAGTGAACAGACCCTGCTTAAATGGGGCCAGGAAGAATGAGACCTGCAGTCCCTGATCAATAGAAGAAAATCCAAGCATGAGCAGCCCACAAAAGAAGGCAGAATTGAAGGGCTGTGCCTGGTGACTGGGTTCTGAACTCCAGCTTACTCTGTCCTTTCAGTTAGTCTCCCTGAGTCTGTTTCCCTTGGTGGGTTTCAGACCAGCTTCTCAGGTCCTCCCCTGTGCCACAGGATTGAGATAATACATGAAGTGTAAAGATGGCTCAGAGAACTGGTCCCAGACTTCTAGACAAGAAGATCAGAACCTGCCATTTCAAAGCAGTAACACTGGATGCTAATCTGCCACATTCACTCACAGGATTTGCAGACAGACGCCTCCCCAGAGCACCCTGCCTGCCTGATCATCCTTTGGGGCAGGCACCTTGGATGGAACTTCAGGCCTATCTGAAAAGCAAGCCAAGGAGCTCATTAGCAGCTCCTCCCCCTGCAGATGGCCCAGGCCAGTATCTACAGGACCCTGCTAAGAGCCCAGCACCCTCCTACCTCCTGCCAATTCTGAAGCAATCTAGAGAAGACCCACCCACCCAGGTGGTACCTTGCCTGGCTCTGATCCCTGACAGACATTTGTTTCCCCATGTCTGCTGCAGTCTCTGGGAAGCCAGGGCCCCCAAATTTTCCATCCAGCAGGCACTGATTACCAGGAGTCCAGTTGCCTGACACTGGGCCAACACATCATTCCTCACTGCCTTAGCTTCCGAATCTGCAAAATTTGGATATTAATCTCTGTCCTGCTGAATCTCTGGAGCAAAATGAAGTATTTAAGTGTAAGCTATTTATAAGAGTTGGTCTAGATTTGTTTGTCAAACCCAGCTTAAGAGCTCTTTCCTTTTGTACTACTTTGCGTGTGCTTATTGTGAAGTGAGGAGAAGGCCTTTTATCTAGGATCCACTATCCTACTGGAGGAGGTGAAAGAACCACAGAATAAGAGGAATTCCTAGGAGAGAGAACAGAACACAAGCTGATGAACTCATTTTCCTGTCACTCCCGGGTAAGGTTCCTCTCTCTGATGTTCCTTCCTCACAGGTGAAGGTGTGTGTGGAGAGAAAACAAAAACCTGCCAAAGTGTCTCTGTGGTAGCTGACACTGCTCCTACCGTGAAACTCTGCGCATGGATTTAGAACCTGAATAAAAATGCCAAGAAAACAGGAACAGACAGAGTCAAGTCTGTCTCTCCGGGTGATAAACATCAGCCAACAGAGTTTGATCCAGGTAGTCATTTTGAATTACATACACTTCCCCGTGGTGAGTGACATCTCTCATGCTAAAACATACTGCCCGAGAAGCATGGAGTATGACAGCAACGATAATAAGCCCCTCTCATTACCGTAGTTCACTGTGTTGTGTGCAGTGAACTTGACCCATGTTAATTACAAGCCTCACCACATACTTATAAGTCCAATGACACTATTAGTTGTGGCAGCCCTTTTCAAATTTCACCATGTACCAGAACTGTCTGGAAATGTTTTAAACCCAACTGTTGAGAGTTCAGTAGGAGTTAGGGTATGACCCAAGCATTTGGGTTTCTACCCATTGATGATGTTGCTCCTCTGGAAATTACACTTGGAAAGCCACAAATTTAGGTACTCAGAGAAGATACTATAAAAATGAAGTTGTCTATCATGGTCACACCATGTCTCATGAAAATGAGCCCAGTGTGGTGATGCACCCAGGAATGGCCTGAAGTTATGTAGAATCCACGGCTTTTTAAAAGTTTGAGAATAATTTAGGATAGGAGATAGAGGCAGATATACAAGACTCAGAGGAGGCCTAGGAGCTACCTCAGTCAAATTTCCACAAAAGTCATCCTGAATGCCTCCCACCATGACCAGTGCCTCCCACCATGAACCAGATGGGAGGCATAGAGACTACACAGGAAATTTTAAGGAGTTAATCTATTAACTTGCCCTAATTGAGCTCTGCAACCCACGCCAACACTGTGGGACAGAACCTAAGCTTTAAGGATGTCACTGCTGCAGGTTGCTGTGACTCAGTCTCCTCCTATGTTATAAAAGAGATTTCTGTCACCTCACCCAGCTTGGCTGTATAAACAAGTAGCACTTAAAAATAAATAACCAGTGCTAACAACTCCTTTGCAGTGGGTGTTCTATAAATACCAGCTATCTTCACTATTATTTGTGATGTGGAGCCCTCTGTGAACAAGGAGGTTTGCAAAGTACTTTCCCAAATGTACACCTTCTTGGTGATGATGGCTAGAGCTTTAAAAGATTCCTGGGAGGGAAATGTTTCCTGCAGATTTTAACTAAATTCTCCCTTATGAAAGTTTGGTTAAAAAATAAAAAAACAACTTACTCAAATTTCATAGCTCCATCTCCTGGTCCCAGCATCACTACCTGCCACCAGCAAGTGTCATGGCAAGCATTAACTAAAACCAAATTAGGTTTTTAAAAATAGTGAGACATCTGCATATAATGTTGCTTTATCAGTACAATTAGGCAAATTGACTTTGAAAGCAAATGCAAAATCATTTCAGGAGGGTGTACATGAAACGTTAGATAAACAGCGAAAGCAAGCCGTGGGCAGGTGGTCTGCACCTTGGCTCAAGGTCGAGTAGGATCACTGAAGGAGCTGGAGGGAGACCCTGTGGCTGCACTGCCTCCATGGCATTCCCAGCCCCTGTCGCTCTGTGCACGATCAATCTGACTCCAAGAACTGAATGTGTAGAATCCTTCCATTTGTGTGCCGCTTGGGACTTTCGAAGTTCCCTCCACCTGAGAACTGTCTGCTTACTCATTAAAGGCTCAGACCTTCCACTAAACACTGAGCAGGGAGGGGGAGGTCTGTCCACATGCTGCCTCAGATGAAAATTTCTAAGCCCAAAGGCATTTTTCAGAGTCAGTCACATAGAGACAAGAGGAAGGGCCATCCCACTCCGTGGTCTTGATACGCATGCATCACCTGATACGTGTCTCTTGTATTTAGCCCCATAAAAACAGTTAACATGTCCTTGCAAACAGACGTATTTCTTAAATCACACAATGACACTTGTGCGGTGCATTCTATTCCTTCTTTTTTGCCTAGAGCACCAGACGTCTCACATATTCAGAGCAGGAGTACAGATCTGCGAGGTACAGTGTGTGTTTAGTGAGTGGGAGCCCTGGGTTCAATACCTAGCACCCAAAACCAAGCAAAACAACAAAACAAAAACTCACATATTCCACTAGAGTCACTAAAGTAGCCTAGGTTAGTCGTATAATTATCTCTGCTTCTCCTTCTATATTTTTATTTTATGTGTTATTGAATGCTGCCATTTAAAAGAAATCAGTCCCAGAGCTGACATGAACTTTACATTTCAGTAAGGATAGAAAGGATCATATAATGATTTCAGGAGCTGGAATTGGTCCAAACTCAGTAATTAACTGAACCACAGAACAATATTCCTACTTGAGATCAAAATGGTGTTAGACTCATCCCAAAATGGGAGTGAAACAAAAACTCTGATTCTTCTTATTGAGTGTCTACTCTGTCGTCACGACTTTGAATACCCTAATTCCCATAATCCTCACAACAAACCTACAAAACTGGACACATCCCTACCTCTGACTCTCAGTTACCCCATGTGTAATACAGAAACAGTGTTCTTATTCAAGTTTTCATGAATAATTATTAGAGCTGAGATTAGACATGAGATATATCCAGCTTCAGAGCACATACCAGGCCACTACTAGCCTAAACAGTGCTTCTGAATAACTCAAAGGAAGACACCACTCTAGGGAAGAGGGGAACACAGGTTTCCAGTGACAGGGGCACCTTGCTATGGTTTGGATTGAGAATGGCCCCCAAAGTCCTTGTGTGCTGATCGGTGGGGCTTTTGGAAGGTGATTGAATTATGGGGCGGGAAGTGTGCAGGTGATCTGCTGTTGGGAGATGAGGTCTGATCAGAAGAGGCAGTCACCAGGGTATGGGCTAGAAGGTTATGTCACATGACCACTCCTGGGGACTGGAAAGAGGGCGAGCACTATATCACGCCCTGGCTTGCTTTCTGATCCTTTGCAGCAGTCTACTCTCTTTCTCCATTGGTGGCTTAGTAGAAGATGCTGGTGATGGGGGAGGACAGTGCCCTGAACCAGAAAGGCTGTTAAGTCCCTGGATGCCCCTGTGGACAAGAGCCATTCACCTGTCAACAATGCATAACACTGTGATATGGGTGAAAAAAATAACTTGATTGTGGTTGAGTCCCTAATGTTTTGGGGTACCTGCCTTCCCCTAACACAAGCCCAAATGATCCTGCTTCTTTTTAGCAGTTCTGCCTGAAAAATTAAAAAAAAAAAAAAGTGTGATTAAAAGCAGTACAGTTCTGATCTGGAAAGATGGAGGCAGTGGAGAGATGATTCCATTTTTGTTAAGTAAAAATCTCCACAGATCACCCTAGCCAACCTTCAAGGACATTCTTAGTTAATCTCATGTTTTGCTAAGAGCCATCAACCTGTTTACAGATCACAGATCTCCAGAGTGAGCTGAAAGAAACCCCTGAGATACTTGTTGCAAATATGGAAGCCTCGGAGCCAAGACTAAAACCAAAGCTGCTGCTTCTGTATGCAGGACTCACAGAAGCTATGCTCAAGCAGCTGAACACGTGAAAGCCACACAACGTAGCCTGTCCTGCTCCTTCTGAAGGCAGCCAGCTATTCCATCACTGGAAGGCTGCTTCCACTGGAAAGAGGGAGGCTGGTGGCGCCCTCCACTGGAAAGACGTGTATGTTCTCAACTGCCAGCCAGTGCCAAATGGCAATATTCTGAGAGCAACAGTGCAAAGACAGCATTCTCCAGGCTTCCGGCCACCATCAGACTCTTTGGGACTGTGAGCTATTCACTGGCATGCTTTCCAGGTGACAAACCACATATGCTGGACACATGTAATGCCAATTCAAGCAGGAAATCTTGGTTCTGTAACTTTCCAGACTGTAGCACCTCTTCTTCCCTCTGGCTCACCAACGCTAAAAAAAACAAAAAAAGAGTGGCCCTGAAGCAAGACCAGCAGATTGCTTGTAGCTGCTGGTTTCAAACAGGAGCCTGAAGAGAATTCTTTCTGTGGTCTGTTGGCCATTTCAGAACTTTGGAAATGGAATGGTCAGTTCATCAGAAAGAAATAGCAGGTGAGTATGGCGGACTTCAGGGGCCCTGCAGGGGAGAGACCCTGGCGCATCGGGCCCTGCACCATGTGGTTGACTCGGGGTGCTGGGAGAACAAGGAACTCCTCCCCTCTCTGGGGGGTGGCTGAGAGTGTGGCAGACTTTCGGCGGCCTGAAGGAGAGAGACCCTGGCGCGTTGGGACCTGCACCGTGCAGTTGACTCGGGGTGTCAGGAGAACAAGGAACTCTTCCCACCTCTGGGGAGCTACTGTGATCCTGCCTGCGTGTGGGCTGAGAATCAAACATCTCACGTCGTCCTGTCCTCCACCCTGTTTCCCCCCTCCTCCTCCCCCCTGCTTAGCAAGTGGGAGCTAGTGAACTACACATCTTGTGAAAAGATTGGCTATGTTATTTAGTATGAGCTCCCCATATGCAAAGATAAGGACAACCATTTGGAAGAAAACGAGACAATATGACAGATAGTGAAGATCTCTGGTTGTCTAGCTTTGAAATTCATGCTTTCTTATGTCCCATTCTTTTCTGTTTTGTTGTGTTTAATTTTACCCCCTTTTAAAATTTTAAAAAAAAAAGGTTCCATCTAAGGTCATACCTCCTTTTAAAAAAAATTTAGTCACAAATTCTAGATGAAATTAGCTTTTGTCCTCCCTCATTGTGTTTGCAGCAGCATCAGGATAAGAAAGAAATGAATCCAATAGACAGAGAGACAAAGCTTCCTCCTCACTGACAGTGGAGTGGGAAATGAAGACCAGGGCCCGGCCCGCCTCTTAGAGTCTGTTTCTGTTTCAAACAAAGCTTGCTGGGAGAGAGTGTGGTACACGGTGGCCAGCTCACTGAGCAGAGAACCCCAGAGCAACTGTAATTCTGCTTATTATTCAAAAGGCAATTTTCTCAGAAACACCAGACGCCTCTCATTGATGCTAAGCCTCAGTTTCCCCTTGTCTGCAAGGCAAATGACTCTCATTTCATGGGAAGGCAGAAAGGACTTCTATCTCATGAGTTAACTTTGCAGATGAACAAACCCCAGCCCAGAGGGGACAGTACTTGCCTTTAAAAAATCACCTTTTGCATCACTGGCAAAAGTGGACAGAAACGCAGGTCTTCAGGTTTCATCCCCTGGCCCAGCCCCACGTTCTCTTCTTGGCCAGGTAAGAAATGGCCCCAGGAAGACATGAAAAAAGAAGGTGAGAGCGTTTCCTCTCCTGATGTCTCTAAAACAAAGTCGGCCTCTACCTGCTTAGGTGCAGAGACAGAGAAGGAAACGTTTTCGAGTACTTCAGCAGCAAAGCTTTAGGACTGAGGGGGTGGAGTCCATGGGACATGGAGCAGGGGTCACCTCTGCATGTCCTTCAAGAGCCTAGAGCTGTGGGATCCTGAACTCGACCCTCCACAAATGCCCTCTGTGGAAAGCCACCCCGGCATCCCCCTTCCAAGGAGGATACAAAGTTCGATGAAATAATATAACCCAAAACTTTATCTGACTTTCTTTGTAGAGAAAGGAATCTGCAAGTGACTTTTATCCAGTTCCTTTGCTTTATTTTAGAACCATTTTAGAAAACTGGAACTCAGAGAATTTCAATGCCACGATCTTCAGATCTTCAATACTCCTCTCTAAGGCAGCTTGGCCTCTGCAGGGCTTGCTCTGGGGGTTGGGACCCCACAGGCAACTAATGACCCCCCAGACTCACCAAGGCTTTTCAGAGCAGGACAGAGAGCTGGCTGCAGCCTACAGCAGCCTGTGGATGAGGCTCCCAAGGGTTAGCAACGCGTTCCCCCAGAGCCCCCTCCAGTGCTAATTCCAAATCTCAATGGCAAGCATTTAGCTGCTGCTCGTGATCTCTTTAAGATCTACCACTCCCAGAGTTTTTCACAGATTTCTAGTTTCAGAGCCACAGTCTTGCAGATGCTCAGGTTTCGCATCAGCCTCCCTGAAACAAATCTCTAGGAATGAGTTTCAGAAACATTTAAGCACCTTTATCCATCATGAACTAAGAGCATCCCATGTATTTATAACAAAATGAAGTGAAATCCAAACGCCTTCACACCATCTGTAGGTGCCCAGGTGAGCTCCCACCCTCACCTTTCAGCATGCCAGACACACTGGCCTGCTTCGTGCTCCACAAGCCAAGCTCATTCCTGCCTCAGGGTCTTTGCACTTATTTTCTCCTCCATCTGGAGCAATTATCACCTTATCGCCTCATGACTGATTTCTCCTCATTTATTGCTGATAATTGTTTACTCTTTATTAGAGAGGTCCCAGGCAGCTCCTTCGAGGCACCTGCCTAGTCCATACTATCTAATACTACATCCTGCTCACCAAGTTCTTTTCTATCATTACAGTGGATTCCTGATCACTTGCACTTGATAAGTATGTGTTGAATGACTGAATGAATGGCACTAGTATGTTTTCTTCTAAGGTTCTTTTATTTTTTCACTTACTATGTATTTCCCTTGTAAGAGTGAGAATACCTGAGAGGGGGGAACTCACCTGTCTTGTTCCCCTATATCCTCAGCTCTGACCCCCATCATGGGTGCTCAATAAAGAACTGTTGAATGAACTAATTTCTGAAACTCCTTGAGCTGGTACTTCTGCCCAGTCTGGTGACACAGTTATTGTTTTAATTAACAAACAAATTTCTAGGCACAATGTTTATAAGAAGCCATAAAACTTTTAAAAAGGCACAGAACATGTATTTTCTCCCCTACTAAATCCCTCTCAGATTCATGGAGGAGACAGAGGCATGAGAAAAATGATTCCAAGCAGCTGATACAGTGTGAGCAGGGTATTCTGGAGGTCAGAGCACGAAGCCACCCTAACACGGACAACCAGGAAATCTTCAGAGGATGCAACGTTTGGATCGAGCCCTATGGGATGAAGTAGAACTGAAAGAGTAGACGCAGAAGAACAAATGGTTTGAAGGCAGATGGCCTGGTGAGAAAAGAGCTGTATGAAGGCAGCATAGGAGTGAGAAGGCCAGAAAAGCTGGCTGACACTTTTATCTATACCCCAGTGATCCCCAGACCGCTCGAGTGGGAACAACTGCTCCCCTTTCAAAGGCCCTTTTTGTTTGCGTGGGTTTTGTTGCGTTTTGCTTTTCCAAATGCTGGGATTGAATCCAAGACCTGCCCTATGCCAGGCAAGCCCTCTACCACTGAGCTGTATCTTCAGTCTTTAAAGGTCCTTTAAACACAAGTTGAATGAAGATCAAATATTTATTCATATGAAGTAAATAAATTTTTAAAGTCTAGAAGGCTTCAGGTCCAGAAACATTAAAAACAAAAATCAGCAATCGCAATTTTTATTTTATTTCTATCTTATTTTATTTATTGATAGATAATTTTATCTTCAATAAGAGTAACCACCACTTCATGTTAAAATAGATAATTCTTAAGACTGGCAATGGAAAATAAAGGATGAGCTTAGAGTAACCTATAAAATCAGAAAGTAAGAATGTGCTTTAAGGACAAGGAATAAGGTAAAAGGAGCCAAGCCAAAAGGCCTCTCAGTGTCTACGACAGAGCAAGGTGAGCTGGAACATCATGGTAACATTGGACTATAACTCAGAGAATAAGTTCAGTATCCATGTATCCATATGGATGTGAAACATTAAATAAATACAAGGGAGGGAAAAGGTGAAAGGAGAGACAAAGCTTTCATGCAGAAAAATCTCAAATGAAAAATGTAGCTAGATAATGCAAAATAATAAATCACCACTAGAGCACCATGGTAAAAAAAAATTACTATAACAAATAGTTTGTGAGACAATTTAAAAGGAGAAATAGTATGTTTAGCCAGGAAATCTTTCCCACTAAATAATCATTACTAACGTTTTTCTAATAATTTTCCTAAAAAGCAACCACAGTTTCAAAAGCAAGTGATTTTTGTTTCATTGCCCCTCACTTAATAAAAAGTATGTTTCTTAAACTGATTAGAAGACATATAAGAAAAGTCTATGTCATGTACATAACTTTTTAAAAAAATTAATCAAAGCCAGTTATGTTGGTATGTCTATAAGCCAGCTTTTTGGGAGGCTCAGGCAGGAGGATACCAAGTTCAAAGTCAGCCAGGGCAACTTAGTGAGACCCTGTCCCAAAATTTTAAAAATAAATAAAAAGCACTGGAACTGTAGCTCGGCACTCCCTGGATTCAATTCCCTGCCCCCTCCCCCAAAAATTGACTTTATCTTTGAGTGAAGCAACTGTTAAATTAGAGGAAACAAATTGAGAGAAAAGCACAGAGAATTCCCACATATTCTCAACTGCCGCCCTCAGTGTCCCCTATTTTAGCATCTTGCACAGGGTCATATTGATCACCATTGCTCTGTAATTACATTAGCACTCCCTTAAAATGGATAAGGAATGTGTCCCCCATTGCCGTGCCCTGCAGAGTACATCCCATGTTCCTCCTATGCCATCTCTCTCTTCTTTCCCCTTAACAAAAGGCATTAAACCCATGGTGTTGCTACTGTATTGATGACATCAGTAATTACCTGTACTGCAGAAACAGCGTTTACCTATATTGCATGCATTTACTGTGTCTATTGGCTATGCATAGGGCATGTGTGAGTCATGAACCCCAGTATTCCTGGGGTCTTCTGTAGCTTGGAAACCACCTGAAAAGGTAATAGGGAGCCAGAGCAGAATAATGAGGAGGAGTGGATTAGGATGAGTATATCAATTGAGGTTCACTAGAGGAACAGATTTAAAATATTTTAT
>PVJX010018673.1:0-36077 GCA_004027295.1 Dolichotis patagonum
ACTCATATAGATATAGTTATGTGTTACCAGATTAAATTTCCTTGGATTTGTTTTATTATTATTAATTTTAGCATACTACTTGAGTGGGTTCATTTCAGAATTCATACTAAGAAGATAGGTTAAAATATTACATTAATATATTCTCTGCACTATAAGATCCATTCTGTCACATCCCTTCACATATCACTCCACCCCCACCAACATGTCAGTGAAATCTATTCCTATTTTATATATTTTTTCAAGGGGAAAAATCTTCAATAGTTCCTCATATTCTTGGTTTCAACAGTTCTGCCCCATTATTATGGAGATATAAAATGTCAAGCAGTTGTTTGAAAATGTAGCCTGCTTTCAATAAGGCAAGTGAACTACAAAGCAATCAATTCTCTGCCTTCAGTGAGATTTAGGCACTTTTGCTTCAATAAGGTCTACTATTAAGACACCTCCTTTTCTAAAGCATTTCTTGGCATTTTTAAACTACTCTTATTTGAAGGAACCATCTTAAATCCTATTACCTTGACAACAATGTGACATATCATTTATTTCATGAAGACCAAGAACTAAAGACATCAGTTGAATCCAGCCCTTCTCATCACTTAAGAGCTCATATATTGAAGATTGATGGCATAATAATAAAACATTTACCAACAACTTCAAGACATGATAAAATTATTGCTTCACTGACATTTTTCAGAGATGTCTAAGTATTTTATGTAATAATACATATAGAGTGCTTATCTATGTCAGGCAGTCTCATAAATCTATAAAATTAAAATATAAATTTCCCACTCCTTGGAGTGATATAGTCTTATTATCTCCATTTTATGGATAGTGAAACTGAGGCACAAAAAGTTTAGCTTATTCAAGGTCCCAGAATATATTAGTCATCTATCACTATAACAACTCGAGGTAAACCAACTCATATAGAGAAAAGTGTCTTAGCTCATAGATTTAGATCCTTCAGTCCATGATCAGTGGGCCCTATTACTTTGATCTGGAGGTGAGAGAACAAGCCATGGATGAAATGCTTTTTGACAAGAAAGTAAAGAGAAAAAGAAAGAGTTAGGGTTTCACTGTCTCCTACAAGGGCAGGCACACTCTCCAGTGACCTAAAGAGCTACCGTTAAGACTTCCTTCTTTACAGGCTTCTAAGCCTCCCCAAAACATCATAGACTTCAGGCCAAGTCTTTACAACATGGACCTTAAAGAGACACTTAAGGTCCAGATTATAGCACAGGGCAAGAAAATGTCGCAGCCCAGTTTGTAGGTGGAGTCCTCTAACACTTACTGACTTATTTGGTGTTTGTATAGAACTGAAGTTACACACTACATCATATGATTAAGCCCCAAATACTTTCAGCCTTCTTTCACCATTGTATGTTAACCAGAAGAAGCCAACCAGAAGAAGGTAGATAGGTAACATTTCTTTGAAGAACCATGTCCTTGAAATCCTTTACTGTATGTGCATTGTCTCAGTGGTACCAACAGAATGGGAATCTTTATCTCTGTTTAATGATGGAAAACTAAGATTCATACAAATTAAACAACCTGAAATCATTCAGAGATAAAGCCAGTTCTCAATGTAGTCTGTTCTTTTTGGCATACTTTTCCATACTGTTTACAAATTTGTTACCACTGGAAACTCAAAATCCAAAACTGAAGTTAGGTGAAACTTTCACCTAACTCACATTTAGCTTCCTATGAGTAAAAATGCTATTTCCATTTGTTCAGGTGCTGTGTCTCTATTTTCTTATTTTCTCATTATAGTCCAGCCAATGGACTCACATTATAGAGTCTATTTGAGTTCAAGGTTTGCATTGTTTGTTTTTTGTTTATAAAATGTCTTTATTGTTAGAATGATTTAACACTATTCCCTCAAAACAGATTCTTCAAAGTTCAAGTTTGAGTTTAAGACAGTAAACTTAGTATAGTCCTTAAAATACATTTTCAAACTACTTACCAAAAAATAACATTACCAAATTACACTGCCACCACAAATTTATATATACAGTATAAAATATCAAGATTTTATTATGCCTTTACAGAATTGGGTATTTTAAAATTTTTAAAATATTTCACCAATACAAAAATAAAGATATGTTATGATCATTTTATTTATTAATATTCACTCTCAACATCATTATAGAAAAGATATACCACAATTTTATGAAGGTAAATAAAATAATAAAATAGATCCTTAATAAGATAGTCACTTTGGACAAAACTTCCTCCAAATTCCTACTAAAATATCTAAAATATAGAGAAAAGATGGCAACTCACACCTGGACTCAAGTTTCTAGAAGCACAATTGGTGGTCAGCACTATACTCCTCATTCTTAATTACTGATGCAAGGTGAGCATTGCCATTTGCCAGCTGAGAACACTGAGCAAGTATCAGCTTTACTCTGCCTTAGCCTTCCCAACTGTGGAATCTATTTCAGTAGTGATTGTGAGAACTCTGTGAAACAGGGCTTCTAGAAGAGCACTTGACAAGGAACAAGCTCTAAATATGTCTTAGCTCCTGTTAGCTGATGTTACCATCATCACCACTAAATCAGTGTTTTTGAAAGTGTAAAAGGGACCAGGCCAAGGATAGAGTCAACGGGTCTAAAGAAAATAGCACATATACTTATTAAGAACTAATTCAAGGCAATCAGCTAGTCAGTCTTAAAAATGTGGGCAAACACAAGAAAAAGAATTTTAAAAATGAAGAAAAGGATAGGCAGATAAAAGTCATTCTTCCCAGGAAAGAGACTTCTTGGGTAGAATATGCTGTTAGTTAACAACCCTTTCTATGTCCAGACTTTGGAAAACTTTGAAATGTAGGGTAGCCTTTTCTTTGAACTAAGTTTCTTTTTAACTCACCCAGCTGAGTAATTGATTGTCTTTAGAATCCCACACTACAGAACCTAAATCCCAATTGGGATTTGCTCTAAACTCACAGAGCTATCTGTGATAAGTGACCAATAGATAACTAAACAAGTTTTCATTTTCTGCTTATCCATTTAAGACCAAGACAGAGGAAACACTCTTGACCCACTCTGGGCTCCTCCTGCAAACCCACCTGGAGCTAATTTTCTTCTTATGTAGTATTTCCAATAGATACTGCCTCTTTAACCTCCTGTCTGTGGTTTCATTCTCCAGCTTCATGAGACAAGGGTCTTGGTATGTAAATGATTACTGTTTCCATTTTGGAAGGCCCACAAAAACTGATAGATTTCCTCATGTGGAAGATTCTTGAGTGACCAGATAACTTTGCAGGATGGTGAGCTCCATCTTCTCTGACCATTCAGTGTTTGACTCATAACCATATTTTGCTTGGTGTCTTTCTGACTTATCTGGTCCAACCCAGTCAACTGAACAGGTGGTCCCAGCACCATGGTTGGCCCCCAGTTGAAGCTGTTCTTCACTTTTTTGTATTGAATACCTCCTTTGTTTAGGAGATGTCCCAAAATAGGCACTCAATTCATATATTTTCTTGGGACTGGAGATCTATTACCCTAAACAACACTTTTGGGGTAGATACAATGGGCCTCATGTCTCCTACTTCCTCTAACTTCCTCCTGAGCCATGTTCTTAACAATTGGTCTATATTTCATCCTCAGACTCTGAAGAAGAAGCATCTCATTTTTTTATACAATGTTGTCTGACTTCAGTGTAGGCTCCCAGACTGGAAATCTTGGTCCCTTAATGGAGAGCTGCCTCATGTGCCTTTTTAAATCCCTTTACAGTCTATTCTTCTCAACTCCAAGTTCTGATACTGATGCACCTTTCTCCTGATTCTTACTGGTGTAACTTATTACAAGAAATCTCTGTTATGATTCATCTACAAAGCATTATGATTTTTCCTAAGGAAAGTTTTGATTAGTCTATTTATTATTATAAACTTAGAACTATAAAACGCTATTGTAATTCAGCTAGGCCAATACAGCTGAGAGTGAATGCCAATTAAACATAATTGTTTCATGTATTCTATATGTTTTCTTGTCCCCTAATTTGTCTATTAATCTGTTTTAGTAATTAGTTAATGTGTTTGCAGTTGTTTCATTAAAAGTATTTTATGGGGCTGAGGATTTAGTTCAGTGGCGTAAGCACCTGCCTTTCGGGGGGGGGGGGTCATGAGTTCAATCCCTGGTACCAAAAAAAAAAAAAACTGTAATAGAAAGTATTTTATATTTATTTTTTATATTTTATATTTTAAATATTTTTCTCAATATATTTTTATTTTTACCCTAATAGACACCTGGTTTTATTAGAGTTTAACATTAAAAAACAGTTATAAAAATATTCAAGGGTACCCAAACTCACTTAAAACATTACAAACTGGGATTGGCAAGCTTCAGGCTTACACAAGGCTTATAGATGAAATCTTTAGGATTTGGTAATATAAAGATTATCTATAATCAAGTTAATGTGTGTCCATTTAAGTTGGTTTATAGATAAATAGATGCCCATGATATGAGCTCGAGCGCTTTTTGTTCACTTGGTTTAGCAATGAACTCATTTAAGTTGGTTGGTGTTATGGTTGTGTCTGGATGTCTCCCCAAAACCATACGTGGTTATGGGGAGGAAGAGGAAAGTGTTTCAGAGGCAGCTGAATCTAGAGTTTGTTATTGGTTCCATGTCTAGTGCTGGGATTGGGGGTGTGAATGCTATACTTGCCCTAAGGCAGGTAGCCTGCATGCAATATAAAGGAGGAAAAGAGGTTTGTACCTCCCCTTTTACTCTTGTTGCTTTTTCTGTCTTCTGCTGCCATGAACTGCTTCCCCTCCGCCATGCCATCCTACCTTGGTACAAGCTGATTATGGACTGATACCTCCACAAACTGTGAGCTAAATAAACCTTTCCTCCTTTAACTTTGGAAGTTGGGTATTTTGTTCCAGCAACAAGAGAAAAGTAACTAATACAATTGATGAGATAACAGTAAAGATGTCCTTAAAGTTGTTGACATTTTTTTGTTCAGGTTGTCAGTCAGTGAGTATAGCATTTATCTTTTTTTAAAAAATTGTTATCTAGTAATGCAATGCTCATTGCTTTCTATGCATATTAACTTAAAGACTTTTGCTTCTCAGTTAAAGATAATAAGATAAATAAATACACGGGAAACGTAGACCTGAGAAACTGCTAGCTAAAACTACCCCGGTAGCTTAAAAATCAAGTAGTTTTAAACTAGCCTGAACTAGTTTGCTTCAGTTTTCTCCACAGATGGATGATTTCTCTGGTTTTTTGCAGAACTTTATTATTGCTCATCACATTAATGTCATTAAAAATTATTATGATATATAATTAAGTTAGCTATAATTAAGAGGTTAAAAGTTTTTTATGTTTAAAGGAACAGTGTTTTCTTAAAATATTAATGTGTTATTGGTTAAACTTACAAAACTAGATTAAAAACAAACATGTCTTATTACAATGAGCTCTTGTGTTTTTCATTGTTGTGCTTTTGGTTACTTAAGAAATTTGAGTTTAAAAAAAGAAATTTGAGTTAAAGACTATATAAATGTTTACCTAGAAAATGTTCTCAAGAATCAAGTTGTGATTTAAATGAACAATTATTTTCTTAATTTATGACACATCCTGTAAGTCTGGAACTATAGATGCTTGTACATCTAAAAACAAAACATACTATAAGCCTAAGCATTAAAGTTAAGTTTATAAATTTAAATTATAAGTTATAAGTGAAAAACAAAGTAACTAATGAGAACTGTCTATTATACAGTATACATTACATCTGGACCTTAGACTTATAAAATAACCAAAATTTTTGGAATTACTTTAAATGTAGTCCTGCCATTTAAAACTTGATTCACATATATTGACTTTGGTTTTAAAAGCATTATGTTATTGTATAAGTGAGGTACACTTGTACATCGGGTAATAACTCTATTTGTGGTCAGTAACACTGTTTCCTAAACTTTAAGAGGTCTGAGGACATTTTTAAATTCTTGTCAGCAAAGTTATACTACGTAAAACTGTTAAAGGCTATATAGCTGTGATGCCTATTACTTCATGATATAATAAATACATAGTTTGTATGTTGATAGATGTTTTGAAAGTATATGATGTGTATCACCATAGATTAGGGTGATACTCAAAAAGTTACTGTAGGGGGCACTCAGAAGTGTCACTTAATGGCATAAATCACATGTAACAAGGAAATTGTACCTTCCTTTTTAAATTATCAACAAATCTCTCTTATTAAAACATGTCAATTTGGTGCCAAGAACATCTTTATCATATCTCCAACTACTGAAAATCTCTTTTATTATCTAAGAGATCAGGCCTTACATTGGTAGGGAATAACATTCTGCTAGAATTTAATGCCAAATTAATTTGTTTTAAGTATATTTGCTTCCATAAATATCCTCCATTTCTGTAGCATTTTACCAATTTTTTCATTTAAAATAATACAAAGTTTTTGAACAACATAACCCTAACTAAAAACAAAATATATGTATGTAAAGAAAATAGTGAATAACAATTGATAAGTTATAGGGTAAAAAATTAAGAGTTTCACATAAAAGATTCAGTCTGGGAAAGATTCAGGCACTAATACTCCAATTAATAGGTCAGCAAAGTACTTCTGTAAAGTGTCAGATAGTTAATATTTTCATCTTCACAGAATATATGGTCTCTGTCACAATGACTTGGTTCTATCTATTTACATCGACAGTATACAATTGGGTAGATGTAGCTAGGTTCTGATTAAACTTTATTTATATAAGACAGGTGCTGGAAACACTGAGCCCCAGGCCACACAAAACTTTTATTTATAAAATTCAGTGGTGGCTGAACTGGGTTCAGAGGCAATGATTTGCCAATCCTTCTCTGAATTATGAGAGATATCGGGATCCTGAAATAAATGCTTGATTGTAGTCAGAATGTATTTCCATGATCTGGCTACTTATACAGAAAAATAATAATATAATTCATTCTAGAATTGGAAGATACTTTAAATAGTGATTCTGTTAATGTTTTCTATTCTGCTTTTAATTGGCACACAATAATTGCACATACTTATGAGGCATAATATGATGTTTCAGTATATGTAGGCCTTGTTTATTAATCAAATCAGAGCATTTATCATATAATTTTTTGTTTGTATAAAGAACACCCAAAAATCCTCTCTTCTAGCTATGGTGAATTATTCAACACAATATTGTTAGCCTTATCAGGGATTTCAGATAAAAAACTTTCCAAATTTTAAAAAGAAAAAATTCATAAACATGATTTCTGATTCATTTTAAAAGCATGTGTGTAGCACTGACCAGGTGCCAGGCACTGTCCCGGGAGTTCACACATCTGCACTCACTTTTTTCTCATAAAAATCCTTTATTTCTGTGCTAAATAAATTAATTGTGATGTATCTTACATATGGATTTTTATTTTTACTTTTGTTCATGAAACCTAAGCTTGTCTTTTAACAGATATATACTTGTTCATAACTATGGGATAGAGTATGATATTGCAATAGATGTAGACTTATACAAAGATAGGATCAGTGTAATTGATAGATGATCACAAAAATGGTATTTGAATGGAGACAGTAAACTAGAATCTATAGGCCTGGCTTGTCGGTACATCCCAGCAATGTGGGATGCAGAAGCAGGAGGATATCAAGTTCACACCCAGCCTGGACAACTTAAAAACTTAGCAAGAACTTGTATCAAACTTGAACAAACTTAAAAAGTCTGAGAGCCAGGGATATAGCTCAGTGGTGCAGCACCTGCCTAGGAACCTCAAGGCCTTAAGTGCAATTTGTGGTATCAAAAAAGGAAAAGAGGGCACTGGGAGCTAAAGATACAATTCAGTGTAAAAAAATCTGTGTTCAGTTCTCAGTACCACCACCACCAATAACAAAAAAGTTCTGTGCTCTCCTTGCTGCTGCTCATTTTCATTACAGGACACAATGGTTTATTTTCATCTAGGTTTTGGCTCAGGTTAAAATCCACCAAAACACTTTTAGATTTAATAACCAAATTGTGTAATTTAATAGAAAGTCAACACTCAGAAATCAATAGTATTCCTGTACACAAATAACAAACTCACTGAGAGAGAAATTAGGGAAACAACCTTTTCACAATAGCATCCAAAAAAAAAAAAAATACTTAAGAATCAATCTAACAAGGGAAGTAAAAAGATCTCTATACTGAAAACTACATTACTCTGAAAAAGGAGCTCAAGAGCGTATCAGAAAATGGAAAGATACCCTTTGTCTTGAGTAGGAAGAACCAACACAGTGAAAATGGCCATATTCCCACAATTGTTACACAGATTTAATGCAATCCAAATTAAAATGCATTAACATATGTCACAGAACTAGATAAAACAATTATAAAATTTATTTGGAACCAGAAGAGACCTGAAATAGCAAAAACAATTCTGAGCAGCAAAGGCAAGGCAGGGGGCATCACAATCCCTGACTTGAAATTATACTATAGAGCGACTATGATAAAAAGAGCATGGTGCTGGCAAAAAAAAAAAAAAAAAAAATAGGATCAAAGGAACAGATTAGAAGACACAGAAACAAATTCAAACACACTCAGCTACCTTATCCTTGACAAAGGAGCCTAACACATTTACTGAAAGAAAGATGGCCTCCTTAATAAGTGGTTCTGGAATATCTGGCTTTCTACAATGACTAAAAATAGACCCTTGTTTATTGCTATGCACTAAACTAAAGTTGAAATTAATCAAAGAAAAAAGAGCAATCAATATATATCATGTGCAGGTACAAATTCCCTATGATGTGTTCATGATGTAAGTCCCCTACATCATACCAATAAACTTAATAATTTTTAAAAATCTACTGAAAAGCAAGACTTTTCTTATTGGTAAAACTGAGAGAAACTCAAAGTTTTGAACAAAGAAGATTATTCCTTGAGCAAGAGTGAAAATAATTAAGAGCAATTTTAGATAATGAGCTATTAAAACTGACTTGCACAGCCTCAGACAGGCTGGGCCAAGAAGAATCTGGCAATCTGTTCTCAGTAGTTGCACAGAAAGAAGCATGGTAGAGGCTTCATGCTAAGTGTCTTGGGATGTAAAACAGTCTTATGTCACTGCATTAAAGATTAAGTCAACAACTTAAAATATTAATTCTCTTTTAAGACCTAGTGGTTATTTTTAATCTTGGAACAAATTAATCTTGATGTTATATACCAATATGGGCAATGGTTTATCTTCACAATTTTTTAAATTTTTATAATTATGCTTTGTACAAACAGAGTTTCAGAATATATGAAATATATTTGCATATAACACTGGGACATAAGGCTGAGAGACAGCAGTAGCATTCAATGATTGTTGAACTAAAAAGTGAAAGAATTATAGCCTACAACAACCAGCCAGAAAGTATGCCTTTCATGCCTCCTCTGTGCCTCATATGGAAAGATAGCAGTGGAATTACAAAAGAAAGTTCCAAAGCAATTGTTATCAATGAGTCAGGAAAATTAAAGATATACTTTCATATTTCAGTGCTATCCTGAAATTTGGAACAAAGGAATTACATATTTAGCAAAATTTTGAGCTTAATGATCTTTCCATGTTGGTTTTTCTCAGTGTAATGTTCGAATCAGACATGACTCCTCCAGCCTCCAACCTGCCAAAATGCTGGGAACTCAGCTCAGTACCAAAGTTGTCATCAGCAAGCACAGGATGTCATGGAGGAGATAAGATAGGTCAAGGGATTTTGCAGGTCCTGGTGATATCTAGAGATATCTGATACCCAAAACTTTACACTGGACACTTCAAGGACTTTGTGCAAAACTGCCAAAGAACTTTGACCTCAGATGTTTATTAAAATCTCCCCACCTAATGTCCCCTGCCTTCTTTCCATCCCTATAAAAGGGACACACTTCTTTTTGTTCAGGACAGATAGCTTTATAACTCTGCCTTACTGTAGCTGAGTGGGTCCAATAAATCCCCTGCCGCGTTGCCTTTACACAAGCCCAGTGGTCTCTGCGGGTCCCTCTCTCCCATAAGTTATACTCATTTTGAATTTAGCAATCAAGATAGTGAAGAAAAAAGCAAATTTGAAAATATTAATTCATTGCCTACTGGTCATTGCCCCATAATACCTAGAGCAGCTAGCAGAGAGGCATTTGGACAAGTCCTAAGAGCAGCACCAACAGTCCACGTCCTCAACAACCTTCACCCTCTGCTCCTGAGGCTCCTATTTAGCTTTATACTTCCTTCCCCTCAAGTGTTTGCTTTCATGCTTCTCCATTCTCAGAACTTTTGTCTTTCCACAGGAATGAATATAAATGCCTTACTGGGACATTTACAAGAAAGCAAAGAAGGGATACAGTATTAGGAATTTCCACTCCGCATTGCCACATCTTTCTCTTACTCCTCTAATTGAAAAAGTTGAAACAGTTCCCAGAGCAGCTCTCTGTTAGCCTCTCAACACAGTCTAAAACTTCAGAAAACAAGGAAAAATTACCAATGGGTATTAAGGTCCAAAAGAGCTTTGAAAATTACTTACTTGTATTTTTATAACTTTATCCAAAAATGATTTAAGCAGACTTTAAGATACATAGTCTAACCAAGACTATTAAATTAAAATAAGTAGGTAGAATTTTAGGACATTGGCAAAATATAAGTAGCAGAGGACATAAAAATGGGGTGAGCTTACCCATGAACACATAATGTGAAACTCCATCTTTTTATAGGTGTGTCACAAATTGAGCAATTTTATAAAGGACAACTAAAAAAGGAAAGCATAGTTTGTAACACTATTCATGGAAATCATAAGAATAAATTATTCTCAGAAGAATCTCAAGTATTTCTAGAGGCTATGTCTTCAGTAAAGTTGTTACAGGAAGCACAGTTAAGAAATTTCAAAGTTTTGGGCTGCGGATTTAGCTCAGCGGCACAAGCAACTGCCTGACAAGTGTGAGGTCAAGAGTTTGATCGTGGCACAAAGAGAAAAAAAATCACACAGATCTGTTTGGGCTGGGGGTTTAGCTCAGCGGCATAAGCGCCTGCCCCTGCAAGTACAAAGTCACGGGTTCAATCCCTGGTACCAGCCCCCAAAATTTGCAATATACATCTCATATTATCTTCCAAATTAAAATTTATAATATGCTATAACAAAGAAGCTTACAGTAAGGAAGTTCATAAGTAGACGTTAAACAAAATACAATGGCTCAAATGGAGGAACATGCCAAAAATTACATAACACCATTGATTAAGAATATTTTAATTATCTCCAGAAGCTTTTCTATGTCTCCAGAAATTAGGCATGTTAGAACTGAATAGACCATGCATTAGCCATACATTTGGTAGAAAAAGATGGGTAGCAAATCTGTGAGCCTTGACCAATCCCCTGTTGTCCCTGCCCATCTTCAAGACATACTGTATCTTCTTCACAGTGAACACTTTTGAAAACTAAAATTTCTTCCTCCTCCTTTAGGCTAAGGCCAAAGAATCCAATGCGCTCTTCTGTCCTGTAAGCCAAGCTGATGCCTATGAAACAAACATAAAATAGGCGAACACCAAAAGTGCACTTGCTTTCTAAATTTATTTTTCCTAGCCTGTCAGTATTTTATCCTTTAACAGATGTGAAAACAAAGTGTTGCCAAAGTTTAATTTGAACCATTCATTACACCTTTAAATTAGCCTTTATAAATATCAGGACTACATTGCAGCACTAAAAATGAATAACTGCCAAGAATAAGAATGGAGCCAATTAAACACAGCATCACAGTTTTCTCTGATAAAGAACAAATCCCAACAAAGAAGAGGAGTGTAGCATTGTATCCATAATGAGATAACTTGGGTTGAGGAGACAGCCTCATTATAATCTTCTTAAAATTTTGTAACAATAGAAACAAAAGTTCCAAAAGTATGATACTTGTTAACTGAGTACTTAAGAAGATTATGCATAACACAATTTTATTTGGATATTTATACACGACTTTGAAAAAATGCTATCTCCTCTGATACACAGATGTATACATAAGTGTGTATGTGCACACACAAAACACAATGTAATGGGTTTTTCAGAAATGGTGGTAGAGAGTGTGAGAGTATTGCCCATTCATTATTGCTCTGTTAAAACTTGCAGCAAAGCCAGTTCTCAGACAAGTGATTTTTGACAGGCACAAAACATGTTGGCAAAAACAGTGAAATAAAAATATAAGCTATGAATGTGTAAAGCACCAAGGTTTAAGAAGTAAAATAAACACAAATAAAACTTCATAACTTTATCTCTGATTTATTCTATCATTCAATTATAGCATACTTAGGCCAGCACACATAAGGATTAGGTGATAAAATGTAAACATGTTTATAATTCTGCACAAACTCCAGTCTCTGGGGTTTACTTTCAGGAATGTGTCTCTAAAAAGGGAAGATTTCTCTCAGCTGCTTTCAGTGTCATGTTAGTTTGATTGAACTTAGGTGAATCTTTTTTCTACCTTATTCAGTTTTGTTAATTAGTGCTGAGTGATAGTTTCCATACAGATAAGCTGACAAATAACCGAAAACATGTTCATAGAGAACGGCTCAAAATTCCCTTGCTACCAGTCAGAAATAATTGGTACCTTTTTTGTGTGCTTTCCTAGGAGAATGACAAATCAAGAGGAAATAACCTTTTATTTCAAAGGGCTTTTATTGGCTTTAGATCATGAAGCATGGCAGGAATCAGCTTTTGTTGATTCCTTATTTTAGGCCAACTGTTCTAATGAGCACAGGAAAAACCACAAGAAAATTCTAGTATCTACCCATCAGGAGCCAAGTTCAATGGTAAAACAATATTTCTGAAGGAACACTGATCAAAGTTAAGGAATTTAATATCTGTCTAAGTACAAATGCCAGGGCATCTACATAATAGGAGGGTGCAAACTGGCAAATGTCTCAGGCTGGCTCCTTTACAGAAGTCACACTAAGCAAACCAATGATTTCTGATATGAAGATGCAGATGTTCTTTTCACGGAGTGTAACAAGTGTAATAAGTGAAACAAAAACATCATAATGTATCATTAAGTCGAATTAAATGTGTAAACTGCTGTCCTATTGAGAATGACATACAGAGTACGTATGACTTCCTCTCATCAAGAAAGCTATAACATAAAGATACATCTTACCTGTATTTGCTGTCCAATAAACAGATACAGCTTCCAAACAGCTCAGGCACTCCTGATCAAAATACAGTGTGGTGCTAATAAAATATGGGGAATCTGCTGGTGACAATGATAATATAACTTTGCAGCTAACATCATCTCAAAACATTAACTTTTTATCTCCTCTTCCCAACCTTATATTAACATACATATTTGTCCTTCCCTCAGTATGTGTAATATAAAATATTTTTACTATACTTTGTGCTATCCAGACTTAGCCTGAGCAAGGTCTTTCTGTAAAACAGCTGTGATGTACATTTAAGTGAGATTCTCCATGTTCTTCATGAACTTCATGGAGGCCATCAGAACAGTTTCAGCGTTTCAGCGTTTCAGCTTCCAATAGGCTACCTAAATACACTTTAATCACAGAGTTAATTCATAAAATGGTAATGGGACTTGATTTCCAAGTATCCAAAATTTAATTCAAGAAGAGGTAATAGCTATTTGATATTAATCATGTATATTTTATATATGAGGAATTATTTAGACTATGTCAGTTTGGATTGAAAGTTGACTACTACTTTGTAGAATATGTCTATGAAAATGGTCATATTTTTGTTCTAGAAATTCAAAATCTTTACAGAAATGCATATATGGGTTTCTAACTCTGCCAAATGTAGTATATCTGATTCTTGTTTTAAATTTCCCACAGTTGTCTCTATTTTTTGTCAAAGTTTATGTCTTGTTATCTGTTACGGCTTTCTGAGACTGCATTTTTCAGCCAGTGTGAAACAAGTCTTCTTTTGGTGTTAAAAACTAAGGGGAACAAATGCTAAATAAACAGATTGTATATGCATGTTATTACAGTGTCTGATCTTGTCCACTTTTAATGAAATTTCAAAAATTTTAGTTTTTCTTAACTCATCCTGGTGTTTACACCAATAATTTCTCAGTATTTGTTGGAACCCATTCAACTTCCCACATAAACAATCAGAGAGAAGGCTTAGTGGTGTATCTACAGGTAAAAGTGCAAGATTTTTCTTAAAGAAATCTAGTGAATAAACTCCCAAATTTAAAAACAAATAATTTAGAAAATGATTATTCATGACTCACTAAAACTTTTGCCAAAAATTCTTTCAGTAGCATCTTCTCTAAGGGCTCTGATAACATTGCTTCAATCAGCTTTTGTTTATTCCTTATTTTAGGCCAACTGTTCTAATGAGCACGAGGAAAACCACAAGACAATTCTAGTATCTACCCATCAGGAGCCAAGTTTAATGATTAAACAGCTCTGTAAGCAAATAATAAAAATGATAATTTATATTTAACCTCACACCTTGTCCTTTCCCAAAAAAACAATTTTGGTTCAATAAAGTACAGTTACTATGAAGAAGGTATACTAATTGAAGTGCCAAAAAAATAAAAGTCCAGTGAAGGAAATAGGAAATATGATTCAGTTTATAGTCAGATGTATAAGAACTTTGATGACACATAAATGGGATTAAAGTATAAGTAGGATTCCTTTACAGAAAACATGGGCTGAACTCTGGCAGAATACCACACCACAACTCTGATCATACTTATGTAACTAAATTCTAAAATGAGTAAATATCTATCAATATATTTATCAATAGTTGGCAGATAGATGACTAAGACATTTTTGCCATTTTTATTCTCAATATGAAGGCTGTTAATCTCACAGATGGCCACAAGAATGCCATTCTGAAGTAACAATTTAAAACATTTGGTGGAGGGAACCATCCAGACCCAAACCAATGAACTTTTTGTCCTCTTTGCTTTCTTATGTAATTATTGGAGATTTAAAGGAATAGCTAATTAAAGCGTTACTCCTGTGAAGTTGTGCTGAAATCACTGTAACTTTAAAACATTAACCCTATGATTCAGTCTATATGTTAATTTTAAAAGTTATATTTTATATCCCATCTATAGTTTCCAGCATGCAGTTACAGGCTACTGTAAAGTCCTGATTTATAATAGGACTTCCTAGTATACATATGCTTTTCTTCATGCATTTATTTTTTATTTTTAGTTTTCTTCAAATTTTTACTATTTAAATTTATTTTTAATTTACACATAAAACACAAAAATGGGCATATTTTTGGGGTACGTATGATGTTACATGTGTGTGTTGTGCAATGTTTAAATCAATATCTTTTCTAAACATTTATTGTAGTTTTATACTAAAACATTCAAACTGCTTTCTTCTGTTTTTTTCAAATATACAGTGGTGCTGTCTATTATCCATAGTCCTTCCCTGCATAGCGCCACACCAGAACTTCTTTCTCCTATGAAACTGTAACTTGGTACCCATTGGTCAGCCTCTCCCTTCCCTCCCTCCTCACTCTTCTCCCCAGCCTCTGGTAACCATCATTCCACTCTCAAGTTCTATGACATCAGCTTCCTTTTAGTATTTTTCACATGAGTGAGACCATGCAGTACTTATCGTTGTGCACCTGGTTTATTCCACTTAACACAATGATCTCTAGTTCCATCTGTGTTGTTGCAAATGACAGGATTTCTTTTTCAGCAGCTGAACAGTATTCTTGTGTGTGTGTGTGTGTGTGTGTGTGTGTGTGTTATTCATCAGTTAATGTACATTCCTTCACTTGGCTGTTGTCAATAATGCTGCAGCAAATATGAGAGTGAAGACACCTCTTGGATGTATTGATTTTATTTCCCTTGAGTAAATACCTAGTCATGGGATCACTGGATCATACATTACTTCTCTTTTTAGTTTTTTTCAGAGTACTCCATATTGTTTTCCTCAATGAGTAAAGTAATTCATATTTCATGTGCAAAGTTCCCTTTGGCTTCACATCCTGACCAGCATTTGTTAAATTTAGTCTTTTTTTTCATAACAGCCATTCTTACTGCAGTGAAATGATTATCTAATTGTGGTTTTGATTTGTAGTTCCTTAATAATTAGTGATGTTAAGCATTTTTCATATACCTCTTGCCATTTGTACTTTTTATCTTTTCAGTTGAGATATTTGGCTTTTTGTTATTGAATATTTTGAGAGGGTAGAGCAAGATGGAGCTGAGTAAAATCATCCAGCAACCATCTTCCCACAGACATCAATTTAAGCAGCTATTGCTTTGAATTACCTTTACAAGAGCTAAAGAGGACAGGAGAGAGACAATAGTACCTGGTTTTAATATAATAAGAAAGACACATTGAAGATGGCAGAAAGGAAAGAAATGCCCACATCACTACTCCTTCAACTTTCAGCACTCTGAAGATTCCTCCTTAAAGGAAAGAGAAGGAATCAAGTCCAGCTTTAAACCTAAGACACAATACCAGGGCTACCACATTAAAACACAGCACCAGGCAGATTCCCATGACCCTCTTCTCCAGCCCAGTGCCCAAGGACTGAGATGTTGGAACTGTGTTAGCCCAACATCCATGGAATGGTCAGCACTACCCCTCCCTCAATCTCAGACAGCAGAGCAGAAATCAAGTCTTCACTTACTGAGGAACAGAGCATAAAAACTAGCAAATGACCTTGCCTTGGAACTCAGTGCTGAGCCTGCCAGTGAGACCCAGAGCAGAAAGTTGCCAAAGACCTTGCCTACAGGCCAGCCCTCATAGACATATGCTTTTTTTCTAGGAAAGATAAAAGCCTGTTTTGAGAAAACACCATCACTGTCTTTAGCCATATCTGTCCTGGTCCTGATATTATGGAATACTTCCATATTCTCATTGCATAAAAGAGAAATGAATTTAAGAATAAAAAAAATCATTGTATAAATAAAATAAAGGAGAGATGACAGGAAACTGGAAAGCAGACTTTTAGAGATGAGAAAGGTAATCAGGCGGAGGTAAGAAGGGGGAAAGCGATGATTATATTGAAAATAATCAAACTATGTTATATGCATGTACAGATATACCAGAATGAACCCCATTATTCTAGATTACTAATACATACTAACAAAAACCCATTGTGATACAAAGAAATATATATTTTCATACTTCACATGCTTAATTGCAAAAACCAGAAAACTTCAGAGAGCATAAACTATAGTTTAATGAAAGCTTTTACTTCATTGAAGAACTAATTTCAGATGCTAGATTTATTTTGTAACTCCTTGGTAGCTTAAAAGTTAAATGTGTCATATCTCATCTCATTTCTCAGAAAGACATAAAAAAACATAGTTCTAAACTCAATCTCTAGATAGTATATAAAATAAGGGAAGCAAGGAGAGAAGAAGAATGGTTCTGGTTCTCACATTATTCTAAGAAAATAAAAAATTATTTGTTTTTCTATTGATATTTCTCTGGTTAAAAGAGAAAATGAAGGAGTCTAAGCTGGGAGCCTGCACCCTATTGCTGTCAACACTTTATAAGAAAATTAAAGAAATTTGGCTCTCTTTTGGAGCAGGTGGAATCTGAAGAGTACCATTTAAAAGAAAGCAAATTATCTCCTTTCCATGATGTTCTCCTTGAAACAGAATTGGTTTCTTTTTCAAGAACATGCAACATATATTTGTTTCTATCTAATCAATCCACTTCTCTTCATTTAGTTTTACACCTCCTCCAGGTGTAATCAACATTTCTTTATACCAGCCCACAATAAAAGGAAAAGAATGATTTTTGTCAGTACTATGATTTGATATAGACAATCTATGCTTTAAATGATGATACTGATACCCCAAGAAAAAGAAAACTATGCATCCAAACACCAGTGGTACAAGTAAGCAGACATATAAGCAACACAACCTGCTTTCTCAGCTAATTCTTGAATCTTCTCAGCACACTTTTTTTTTCTATGTTAAAGAGGCTAAAGCTAAACATAATAAAACAGAACAAAGCAGATCAGAAGAAAACAATGTAAGTGACAGATTTCAAAGCAAGACAACAGGAGATCTACAGTGGCTACCATAATGTCTCTTGGTTTCTTCTAAATAGTTGCCCATATCTTCACACATAATGAGTTCATACAAAACAAAATAACATTAAACTGATCAGAATAGAGTAATTAAGGCATTACAGGTCATCAAAACCAGATACTAGGAAAATCAACAATGGTTGCCATAATATCTCTTTTTCTCTTCAAAATAGCTGTCCATACTTTCATGTATGTTGAAGTTAAACAATACAAAACAGACTAAAACCACTCTGAATAGAAGAATAGAAACATAACTGGATTTCACAGAATGATGATATGCAATCAGCAATGGATACCATAATGTCTGTTTTTCTTCAAAGTAGCTCTTCATTTTATCACGCGTAATATAATCAATTCTCATAAACTGTTTAGAAGTTCTACCCATGTATAAGCCTCTACATGTATACCTATCCTTTCTGTATTCGAGGGAAAAGAAAAACAAAACAAAACAAAACAAAACAGATTACTAGAGAAACACGAAACAAAAAAGACAACAGTAGCAAAGAACCCAAAACAACAATATAGGTCAGGGCACTTTTTAATGTATTCTTTGTATTTTTTCTTTCTTTTTAATTGCTACACTCAACACAAGCATCACAAACAGCACAAGCATCTGAAAAAAACCATGTGCAGCCAATCTGTTGCCTGGGTTCAGTCTCTGTTCAATATTTCAATGTTTCCAAAAAAGATAAGCTCCTTGTTTGGCTCTGCCTATAATCTTGTTTTCAATTTCTATCTGCCTTGGGCCTCTATCTCCTGCCACATAACCATATGAGCCTAAATATGCCACATGCAGTGCCAGATGTTAGAAATGTCATGATACCAATGCATGTGACATGAGAGTGATCTACTCTTTCCTTTAAAATTAAATGAGAAAACTGCGGGTATACTGTCTCCCAGTCTGGCCCATCACAAATGCAGCCAACAGATGCCACTGCACATGACTCACGTTAAGTACAAAGAAAAGATGTGATTATGTCCCCTAGAAAAATTTCAAGGGCTGAGACCCCATGAGCTTGGTTATTTTGTGAAGAAAGCTGATGTTAAGGTAAAAGAAAGGAAGACACAGAAATGTAACAGCACCTTATCGCCTCTCTCCAAACCCAAGTTATACACTTGTCTCATGCATTTGCATACCTGTCATTTCCTACTGTGAGCTGTCCTGGCACTGAGCTGGTGACAGGCCAGGATTAAGCCCACTGGCAAGTGTTCACCACATGTCCATCAGCATGTATGCTGAAAAGGCTTCAGACCCCTCAGCCTCGGCAGCAGCAGTGTTTCCTCTGACAACTGCTATCTTCCAGAAAACCGCATTTAGAATAGACAGTGAGACAAGAATGGTCACTCTCATCCCTGCATTCCCTTACTGCTAACAAGCTTCCCTCTAATAATCATATAAAACCTAACTATGGTACACTGAAAGAAGGCTTAAAAAAAAGAAAAGCAGGGCCAAGCACTGAAACAAGATTTACTGCATAAATTATAGCCAAGAGGACACAGTGGATAAATCACAGTGACGCTGGGTACAAAATGTAACAGTTTGTCTTAAGAAGAATAAGCTCAACGAGAAATCTTGAATTTTATGACTTTACCCCAAATTGATTCTGTTGTTACCTTTGGTCATGAACCTCATAATTTAATTTTAATATTATTATTTAATCTGTCCAAAATTATCTTTTCTGCCCTAGTTAATGAAAACACTAAGAAAAATCATCATTTAATATTGTATTATTCTTCAAACATTTAGTGCTAATAATTCAGCATTAGATAATGAAAAATTATCAGTGTGGATTTTCTCAGCTACTTATTTTTCTCCATATATATGCACTCTTTCCAAAAGAAAAGTTCACATTTTCAGGCATGAATCCACATATTCAGGCAATTTCTATATCTTAAATAACCTCAGTAATAATTCAATCATATAACTAGCCAGACCTATTTCTTCTCATAAAGGTATATCTGACTCCTCAGAAAACTTATCATCTGTCATGGATTCCCAGATGGTTCTCAACTTCCTGTGCCTTAAAAAATAATCTTAGAGGAAGAAATTAAGATAATGAAGCAATCATAACTGTCTTCTACATATTGGTGATATATATATTTTCATTTCTCTTCAGTTCTCAATATCTGCCTTTCTCAACTTTGCCATTTGTATAACTGACCATCTGGTTCATGAGCCTCACTGTTTAGGTTTCCCCTAGGCTTTCACGACCTCTTTCCTAAAACACAGACATTTCTGAGCAATCTCATCATAAAGCTCTAATCTTCACAAGGGATTAGAGCAGAAGCTGTATCTATGACAGAAAAAGTTATATCTGTTTCATTTTCATACTTTCCAAAGCATTCAGCAAAATGATTATCAAGTAATGGGTCACTGAGGGTCAGAATAGGTTTTTTTACTTGAATATATTTGAGAACCCAGCCTGAACATCGTCTCCTTCCTGATCAGTCCTGTTATTTTCCTGATCTTTAATCGTATCTGTACTTCAATCTTATAAAGACCATTAATCACTAAGTATTTTATATCTGTTCCTGTTCATCATGACCCTTTTCCAATGGCAATACCATTCTTCCTCAAGCCTGGGATGTGGTGAGCCACTTCCCTGCCAGCCCCATCACCATCATCAGAAGCCTCTGTTCCTTGCCGGCAAGTTCATCTCCAATTATTTTCCTCTACATACATAACTTGTCTATATATTTTCTGTTTCTAGGTTGAGTAGGACATCTAAGATAGAGACAGAGAGAGAGAGAGAGAGAGAGAGAGAGAGAGAGAGAGAGAGAGAGAGAGAGATAGAGATAGAGATAGAGATAGAGATGATAGAGATAGAGATAGAGATAGATATCCCTATGCAGTCTTTTACTGGGGAACTTCACATATACCTAGTAATATGTGTACCTAGTAATACCTTCACATATCCCCACTAAGAACTAGAAGTCACTAGGTGACTTATATTTCTTGTTTTGTTACAAAAGCAGGCACTGGTTGACTTTAATCTTAGATGCAAGTTTACCAGACTAAGCCCACTGCTGACAGGTTGGATTTTAAAGCAATTTACAAAATTGAACTCTCACAGATCAATTAGGCTTAAAAACAGCTCTCTTTACAACTAAGAGGATATCTACTCCACAGGGCTGCAGACTGCACAAGGGCACCAGCCAAAACACAGCTCTCCAACTGTCCTTACAACTGTCTCTTGTCCATCATATTAGTGATGGTCAACTTTATTCAAGGCACTTGTTCAGATGGTAGGTGATATATTTGACAGTCCTGAATAAGGACAGGTAGCAATATTCAACATGAAAATTGCAACCTAACAATGGCCTAAATAAAACTCTTGTCAAAAACCATTTCACTTGGACCAGGGATTTAGCCCAGTGGTAGCACTTCCTGCCTGGCAAGTACAAGGTTGTGAGTTCAATCCCTGGTACCAAAAACAAACAAACAAACAAACAAACAAACAAAAAACCCACTTCACTTCTATTTGCCTCTCTTACTAGAAGGCAATATCAAGTGTTTAAAAGAGTGCATACACTGTAACATGGGGCAAGGCCAATAACAACAATAACAACAAAAAAACCCCAAAATTTTAAGTACCAGTAAATAGTTTAAATATTTTCCAAGGGAGTTCATGGTTAAGATTTACACACAGTTAGTAGTTAAAACAACAACAACAACAACAATAGCAATAACAACAACAAAAATCACTGTTGTTTTCAAAAGAAGCAAGATACCAAAAATGTAGAAATCCTGCTTACAGCAATGTAATCATTTTAATAACCAAAACTCTCATCAAGAAAAACTAGAAAGCTAGATTTTTTTTTTTTTAAATCCCTCTGAAAAGCTTTTAGGGCATTCTGAAATGGAGGAACCAAGAAGGGAAATTCTTTGAGGTAAGCCCAATATGTTGCACACAGCTTTTCCCTTTGAGCACTCATTGAGTCTTTAGCAAAAGAGGAAGTTAAAATGCAAATTGCAAGTCAAAGAAGCCAATTAGAGCTTTCTCACAGAGATAAGCAGAAAAATACTGCACTTGGCTGCAAAGACAGCCAGAAAGAGTAGAATTGCCAAGATCTTTGACAGAGGAGAAGTCCAGAGTCAGAGTTTTTCCCTTATGGCATTGGCCAATTCTTAAAGTATATAGGAATAAGAAGATGGGCAAAAGCCATGCCTGGTGACACACACCTGTAATCCCAGCACTCAGGAGGCTAAGCAGGAGAATCGCCATGAGTTCAAGGCCAGCCTGTACTACATAGTGAGACTCTGTCTCAAAAAGAGAAGGAGAAAGAGAAGGAGCAGAAGGAAGAAGGGGAGGAGAAGAGCAAAAAGCTTCAAGAAATCTCTGAAATCCTCCACTGTCTTATAGTGCTAACACACACACACACACACACACACACACACACACACACACATAAAATGGAATTCAGAGCCTTTCAGGATAGAAGTCCCTGATAATACTCTAGATTCTTACATTTCTTTATTAGCAGTAATTCTTTGTGCAGAATTGATATATGTACATAACACACCTTAATTTCTTTTTTCATCTTCTTTCCTTCCCCTCTATTCCCCCCCACCTCCATCCTCTTCTCATTTTAGAATTATTTTGCTCTTTATTTTTAATATGTGTTTCTTGTTGGAGACCGCAAATTATAAATTGAGGCTAGGGGCTGTTCAAAGCCAGTGTGTGACCTGCTTTGTAGGCCACTTTGGAATGGTAAAATTCCCACTTTCTCACCTGCCGAGAGCTTGCTGGTCCATGACACTGTGGTGCTCACAGGGCAGGATGAGGTCTGCTGAGGACAATTCAGGGAGGGTAAGAACCCAGTGTGGGAAAGGGGCTTAATTTATTTCTTCTGTGATTTTCATTCTACTACTACTTCCTTACTCTTCCCGGAAAAATACCCTACCTATCTCACTGCACTACTCCCTGGAAAAATAAAAATGTGCCAACCCAAGAGGTCTTTGTCTTTGCCCATTTTGAGGCACTGACCTCTCACCCACCTCCTCTTTTTAAAAAATGTTTAAATTTTATTTTAAAAATAACAAAACAAAACAGAATAAACCCAATCAAAACAAAGTAGTAAAACTGGTGAAGAACTCTGAAGCAGGATAATAGGAAAACAACCATGGCTACCATAGTATATCTTGCTATCTTCATAATAGTTGTCCATTCCATCAGATACAGCAAAATCAAATCAGAACAAAATAAGAATAAAACCAATCAAAACAAAACACTGACTAAAGTAAAACAATCAGAACAAAGCAAAACTGAGAACAATATTGTATTTCAAAAACATGATAGAAGGAAATACCCTATATTTTCTGTATTGCATACAGTTAACCTCCCAATAGATGTTCAGACTACCAGATCGAGGCCTGCAAAGTCAACCAAACAATACAAGCATTCCGTTGCTTTTTGTACCTCAGTTGCTATCAACTCAGCTTGTCCTCTGAACCAGCCAGTTGTTTATGGGGATGATGGTGGAGAGTTGGTGATTCTCAGTTCATGGGCCAGTAGGCTGATTCTCAGGAGGCACTGACTTTTCTCTTACTGGGGCCCACCTTCCCCTTTATGGATTACTAAATTTCTTTCTGTTTATCATTCATGCTTCACCATACCCCTCTTAAAGACAACTGGGGGACATGACCAGGTCCCCAGCAGTTTCTCATATAAGAGAATCCATGTTATCTTCAAGCTTCTATGATTTCATTTAACATTATGGTGTTATGATGCATCCATTTTTCTACAAGTTTATGTTTCATTATACCAGAGTAGTACTCCACTGTATGTAATAAGGGGTCAAACTTGCCCTGGCTGCCTGACAGAAGATAGGATGAATCTTCTTTGGAGGTTATCTTAGTCACTTTCCTTTTGTTTCTGAGACAAAAATACCTGACACCCAAAATGAAGGAAGGAAAGATTTATTTAGCTCACAGTTTGTGGAGGTTTCAGTCCATAATCAGCTGGTGCCAGGGCAGTGTGGCACATGGCAGAGGGCAGCAATGCATGGTGGCAGAAAACAGCACAAGCAACAAAAGCAAAGGGAAGAAGCACAGAGAGAAGATTCTTTCTATCCCTTATATTGTATGTAGGCCACACTCAGTTAGGTATAGCACTGACACCCATAATCTCAGGATCAGACCATGAGTCATTTAAAAACTCTAGAAGCCCACCTTCCTGACTGCATGAGGCTTTGGGGGAACAGCCAGACTCAGACTTACACAGAAGTAGATAACATCTTCTAGAGACTCTAAAATTTCTTGCATACAATGTCAGCATTCAATTAAAAATAATTATTATCAACCTTTAAATAACACAAGTTTAAAAGAAAACCAGACAGTAGAAACAGATCCACAGAGGACCCAAACGTTCATATAATTGGCCATGGGGAACAGGAGGTCGAGAGAATCAGTGTTGAACCATGTTATATAATTTTTCAGGGAAAATCATTTATGGGGAAAAGAAATTCCCAACCAACTAGATGTGTATTACAAGTTCATGTTCTTTAAAATTAACAAATGAATTTTAGGAGCCACAGAGGTTAAGAGCAGGATGTATTTATTGAGAGAGAGAAAGTTTCTGTCTGAGAGAGACAGAAGCAATCCCAAGTGGGTTGCCAAAGAGTGTCTTTTCTAGGGAATTTTATAGAGAAAAACCACAAGGTGAAGTGGGTCCAAAGCGTGGAAAAATGGCAACTCATAATGTAGGCATGAGGTGGAAGAGAATTATGGTCAACCAATAAGATTATAATTGCTCAGGTAATACTGATTAAATCAGGATCCAATAGGGAAGTGAGTCACATAGCAAGCAGAAACAGTGCCTTTACCCTAAGAAGTTTCTTCTGGCTTCTTCAAGGGAATCAAGGTATCAGGATAATACCTATTTAGATACCTGATATTTTATCCCATGACACAACTCATCTCCAGAACTGGATGACCTCACCAATCACTTGAGAAAGATATAAGGCTAATTTACATGAATTCTTCCAAAACATAGAAAAAGAACAAGTCTCAACTCATTTTATAGCACCAGCATAATCTTCACACCAAAATCTAACAAATTCACTTCAGGGAAGAAAATCATAAACCAGTTTCTTTATGAACATAGACACAAAAATATATTTTTTTCAAAAAATATTTATTACACTAAAAGATACTTTGCTATTAATTTTCCTGAAAATAGCTTCCCTCACTTTGAAAACATTTATTCACCACTCTTGCTATTTGCCTTTAATTTGTGTATGTTTGGCATACACAATAACTACAATCATCTTGGGGATTGATATATACACATATCACATCTTAACCATTTTTACTACCCTTTCCCCTCCCCATTTTCCCTTTTTCCCCATCCCAAATCAACTTCCCATTTCCATAAAATCTATCTCTCCATTTCCTATCATCTATCATGTATTTTGCTCTTTAATTTACATTTTGGATTTCTCAGATAAGGGAAACTATGTAATATTTGACCTTCTGTATCTGATTTATTTCAGTTAGTATTATAGTCACAAGACACATCTATTTTCCTATTAAAAACTCTAACTTATCTTTCCTCAAGGCTGAATAGTATTCCACTGTGCGTGAATCCTACATTTTCTTTATCCTTTCATCTGTTGATAGACAAATAAGTCAATTCCAAGATTTAGATATTATGAATTGTGCTGCTATAAACAAGTATGCATGTATCGCTGTACTATGATGTCTTTAACTCTCTTGGGAAGATACCTAGAAAAGCAACAGCTGGGTCAAATGGAATTTCTAGTTTCAGTTTTTTTAAGAGTCTTCATACTGATTCCATAGTGGTCGTAGTAGTTTACTTTGCCACCAACACTCTAGAGGAGTTCCTCTTTCCTTGTGGCCTCACCAGAATTTGTTATTTTTTGGATTTCTTGATGACAAATAGTCATTCTTTCTGGAGTAAGGTGGAATCTCTGTGTGTTTTAATTTTCATTTCTTAAATGGCCAGAAATGTTGAACATTTTTTCATGCATTTATTGACCATTTGTACTTCTTCTAAGAAATGTCCATTCACTTTACGTGCCTATTTCTGATTAGGTCTTTTATTCTGGTAGGGCTAATTTTTTTTAGTTCTTTATATACTTTAGATATTAGTCTGATGTTCAAGAATAGCTGGTAAAATTTCTTCCCATGTCTCTTCACTCTGTTGGTTTCTTCTTTTGCTGTGTAGAAGCTTGTTAATTTGATGTAGTCTGTTTTGTGGATTCTTGACATTATTTGTTAGGCAATTGGGTTTCTGTTTAGGAAGTCCTTCCTTGTACCTTGGTTTTCAGGGGTTTTTACCTAATTGACCTTCTAGTAGATTCAGCATTTTTATTTTAATATTTAGGTCTTTGACCAATTTTTATTTTATTTTTGGTACATGGTGATAAATATAGGTCTAGATTCAATATTCTACACACAAACAGCTAATTTTTCCGGCAACACATTTTAAAAGAGATTCTCTTCCCTCCGACATATGCTTTTGGCTTCTTTGTCAAAAATCAGATGACTGAATGTGCTTATGGTTTTTTTTTTTTAAAGAATAAAACAAAAGAGGGCAGAACAGAGCAGATAAGAATAAGACAACATAGGCAACACAGTACTTTACATTAAGACAACCAGACATTAACAGTAGCTATCACAATATCTTTTTCTCTGCTATAGTTGAGCTTAGTTTCAAATACAATAATATCAAACATAACAAAATAGTATAAAACCATTCAAAGAGTGAAAGAATTACAGGGCGTGCTTAGGGTTTTTACAGCATACTCTATTCTGTTCCATCTATCCATATTCCTGTTTTTATGCCAATGTAATGTGGTTTTGCATTGTAGATCTGTAATATAAGAGGCAACCCAGGATTGTGAGACCTCAGGGTAAGTGACAATATCATATCCCTCAAATGTTTGAAAGGTGTTGAATCAAGATGCACCATACTAATCAGTGGATTCATCTTCACATGAGCTCCACAGCTAAATATGATGTTTGGCAGTGGAGACTTGTTGGAGGTGGATTGCTTGGGGCATGAACTGGAAAGCTATATTCCCATCCCTGGCCCCTGCTCTTGCTGCTGTCTGACTGCCATAATATAAGCTGCTGTCTTTGCCATACCCTTCTACCATGCTACTCCTGCCTTGGAACCAGTAGAAAATGGATTTAACCAACTGGAAAATGGATCAAATAAACCTTTTCTTTATGATGAATTGTCAGGTATTTTTCACAGTAAAAAGAAAACTAATACAGATAACATATGTGTAAATCTGTATTACATCTGTATTACAGCTTCATGATTGCATCAACTTGAGACGTTTAGAAGCTTAACAAAGTTAGCTCAGCAACTCTACACCCTAGTGTGTAGAAGACCCACTGTAGGGTGGTTCCTCACCTTGACAGTATAAAAGGGAAATGAAGAAGGAAAGACTTGCCTCTGTTCCTCAGAGGAGCTCCAGTATTCTCCTTCAGCTTGCATGTCATCTCCTAGTTCCTAGCACAGATCCTCCAGCTTCTACTTCTGATTCTTCACCCTTCCAGTGTAGGCTCTTTACCCTTGTAGCATATTCCCTTCACCTGTCTGTGATAGACTCTTTAGGCTTCCTGATGTGGACTTGCACAGAACACTGCAGTGAACTGAAGACCTTGGACTGAAACCATTGGTCTCCAATGTGCAGACACCCTCTGCACCCTTCCACATCCTCTGTGGCTGACCGTTGTAAACCAATCTTGTAATTTCCTATACACTTGTATATCTTGTGTTATATCAGTTTCTCTAGTAAAACATTGACTGATACAAAGCCCTAAACACACGTGAAACATGAAGCTATATTAAAATCTATGCAAAACTTATCATGTTAATGGATTTGAAAACTCAATATTGTGAAAATGTTAGTTCTTCCAAAATTAACAGGTAGATTAACTCAACATTTGATTTTTTCTTTTTATTTTAAAAAGACTAAAATTAAACACAACAAAACAGAACAAAATGGAACACAAGAAAACAATGTGAGAGACATAAATTTCAAAGCAAGACAATCAGCGATCTTCACTATCATACTGACTATTGTTTTCTTCCAAATAGTTGTCCATAACTTTACATACAGAGAATTCACATGAAACGACATAGTATGATCTGAACATAGTATGATCTGAACTGATCTGAACAGGATGAGGAAGACGATTTAGGTCTTCAAGACCAGACAATAAGGAAGCCAACAATGGCTGTCATAGTGTCTCTCATTCTCTTCAAAACAGTTGTCCATACCTTCATGTATGTTGAACTTAAACAAAACAAAACAGGCTAAAATCACTCTGAACAAAGAATGATAATATTGCTGGGTTTCACATCATGATGCTATCTAATCAGCACTGGGTACTATAGTGTCTATTTTTCTTCCAAGTAGTTGTTCATTTCCTCATGCATTATTTAATTGGTTATCATAAATTATTTATAAGTTCTACTCATGCATGAGTCTGTACATGTATATCTATCCTTTCTGTATTTGAGGGAAAAACAAAACAAAGCAAGACAAAACAAAACAATTCCTAGAAAAGCATGAAGTGAAAAAGTCATATAAAACCACAATAAAAAAAGGTGATCTACAATGGTTACTATTATGTCTCAGCAGTATATAACAATATTAATAAAAACAAAACATTGGAGACATTATAAGACTTCAAAGCAGGTAATAATCAAACCAGAGTGGTTATCTTAGTGAATCTTGTTATCTTCAGTATAGTTGCCTATACTCTTAGACTTGATACTACCACTCATAACAGATTTGAATAAAATCAGTCAATACAAAATAGCAATCTAACAAAGCAGATTCAAATAAGATCAGTCCTAATAAGACAGTGTAAGTTATACAGGGCTTCAGATTAAGTTAATAGGAAATTAAGGATGATTACCATATCCTGCTATTTTGGGGATAGCTGTCCATGCCCTCAAATCTAATGTAAGTAGACAAACTAGAACAGAATATAATCCATCTAAACAGAGTGCTGAGAATAATGTAGATTTTAAATCTTGTTACCCTATTAACAGTATCCTCTGCTTTCCTTTTTTAGACAATTCCTCCCCTTTCACTCCCACAGGATGCACTGCCCATTTTGGGACCCACTAACTCCCTCAGTTTTTAGATTGGGGGGAGCAACCTGCTATTTACCCTAACTGGTTCTGAAACTTCTGACTTCTGGGTTTGATCTCAAGTTGTATTCCTTTACCTATAAAAGCCTCAAGGTTTTCCTTCGTTATAGCTGATTGGTTCTCTACTGCACCAAAGTATTGTGTCTGTTCAAACTATCTGCAGGTGCTGGTCGAGTTGCCCCTATTTCTCTCTGGTTCCTTGTCACATACAGCATTGCTTTCTCATGTTTGACATTCTGTCCATAAACCCTCTTTCAGGTTAATTATGTTTCCAATACAGAGCATCTCGATGGACCCTCTCTCCTGATCTACTCTGCCTGTGTCTCTTTTTGTTAGTATATCAAAGCCATTTATGTTAGAGATTACAGTCAACCTTCTCTGCCTCATTTCTGCTATTCTATTTTTCTGCCACTGTTGTCTATTTTTCTCTTTCATTCCACTGTCTGCCCCATTCACTGAGTCCTCTCTGCCACTGTTCCTGAAATGCTCATATTCTCTTTCTCTCTCTCTAGAATGTCCTTTAGCATTTTTTGTAGGGTTGGATTGATGGTCACAAATTTCCCCAGTTCCTCTTTGTTATGGAAGCATCTTGTTTCTCCATTAATTTCTAGAGACAGTTTTGCAGTACACATCAATCTGGGCTAGAGGTTATTTTCTTTCAGGTCTTAAACTACTTTGCTCCAAGCTCTTCTTGATTTGATGGTCTGTGTCGAGAAGTCTGCCGTGATTTTGATGGGTTTTCCTTTATAGGTGATCTGTTTCTTTTCTCTGATGGCTGTTAATATTCAGTTCTTATATTGAATTTCTGGGATCTTGATTATTATGTGTCTGGTGTAGCTGTTTTGGATGTAGGTGGCCAGAGTTCTGTATGCTTCATACAATTGCATATCATTTCCTTTTGTTATGCTTGGGAAGTTTTCCTTAATAATTTCTGTGAATAGCCTTTGCAATTCCTTTGTTTTGACTCCTGCTTCTTCATTCACATTTTTTATTCTTAGGTTGTAGATCCTCTTGTTGTCTTCTAGCCTTTATATTGTTACTGCCTGTTTCCTTGTTATTTTTAAGAGATCTTTCCTCTCATGATCACACATTGCAAACCTGTCTTCAAGTTTTGATAGTCTATCCTTAGTTTCTTTCAAGCAGTTTTGCCAGCTTGCAATAGAGTTTTTAGTTTCCTGGTAATCTCTTTGAATCTGCTTCATGTATTCTAGGTTTTCTTTATATTCTTCATCGAATGTTTCTCTCCTTCTTTTGTGTTCCTCCATTCTTCCATCTGTGTCTTCTTCAGAGGTGCTTAGCATTTCTTTTATTAATCTACTTATATCTTGCTTAACATGAATTAATATTTCAGTTTTGATCTCATTTATGAGGTCCCAAAGATATCGCTTTATGTCTGCTGACACCGTGTTTGATGTTGCATGTTTGCTGCCCTCAATCTCTTTTGTATTTACCTCTTCTGGATCAATATTCTCAGGGTTGGGGTTGGGGGCTTTTTCTTATTTCTCTCTTTTGTCATGTTTTGGTTCCTTCCATACAAGTATATAGTGTAGTTCCCAGTCCCTTTTCTTGTTGGTTATGGTTCTTCTGAAGCCCACAGTGTAGGGGTTTCTGCCCTCTCCAGTTTGCTGTTGATCACTGAGGTGCAAGCAGGGGCAGTGTATGCTGGCCCCTCCCCTCTGGGCCAGCCAACCTTCGCAGGCCTTCACTGCATCAGTGCCTGCTGCATGTAGGGAATTGGTTTCGGACAACTTATTGGGTCCCGGCCAGGGGTGTGACCCAGGTCAAGAAGATCCCATCAATCTGCTCTGAGAGTGGAGCAACCAGCTGAAGTCACTGCCATTCCTGGATCAGGCCGTCCTGCCCGACTCCAACATGTTGTCCAGTTGGTCACCCCTTTCCTGTGGGAGGGTCTTATTCCAAGCACTCACCGCGGTTTAATGCTGGTCCCTCTCTGACTCCATTCTCCACTGGGTCCCCAACCTCTGACTTCAGCACAGCTGCAGCACAAGTCCATGGGCGAGTCACGCGTGGGGGCGTCTCAGCTCCACGCACAGGACCACTCAAGCCAGTTGCATCAGCGTGCGTTCGAGTGCTCTGGCCAGTCTTGGGCATGAATTCAGGTGGCTCAGCAAAAGCACCATGCTTGTGGATCTTAGCTTCTCTAAAGGTAGCCCTGGGACTCTGTATTCAAGCAGCTCATTTCCCTTCAGTTTCTTCCTGGGTTGAGAGAATCCATCCCCCTCTGTCTATACCTCTCCAGGATGTTTTATTCTGGTGTCTGAGGTGCCTCTCTCAGAGAGGTTCCATATCCTGTTGCCTACTGGTCCACCATTTTTTCAAAATGCCTAACTCAACATTTTAGAAAGCTGTAAGCAACAGATGAGAAACAAACTGACTTTATATTTTTGGATATAAATTTTAAAAAGTAAATTTTTTCTTTGAGAATATTGAAGAAAAACAGAACAGAACTTACCACACCACTATCAAGACTAAAAAATATAGACCACCAGGAATTAAGATGACATATTTAGAACATGGATAGACAATAGACTGATAGAACAGAGGAGAGTCCCAAAAAAGACCCACATATACATGACTACTTATTACAATGAAGAGGACATTGTACTGTAAGAAAAACTGTTGTCTTCAATAGATGGTGCTATTTCATTAGATACTTATATAAAAATAAATAAATCTTGACTATATTTCACCATATATTCAAATATCAATTCTAGAAAGCTTCTATGTTTTAATGTATAATACCAAACAGGAAAAAATCTTTATACTTTGTGGTAAAGATTTTTTAAGGCATTAAAACCACTAAATACAAATGTGTATTCAAAGATATCATTGTAAGACTAATTCTGTGAATAAGTCCTAATGAAATTTTTTTAGTAAAAATTTTAAAAAATCAAGCAATAAAGGGGGAGAAATTTATAATCATATATCTATCAAACAAAATCAAATTTAGATTTTAAAATAATTCTTATAAATCAATAAGAAAAGAACATTTGTTAGGGTAGTTCACACTTTATACTTAACATTTTAAAAATGATCGATAAACATATAAAAATTTTCTCAACTTCATTAATATACAGATAAATATACATTAGAAGCATAATGTATTTATATTATACATTAGAAAAATTGACATTAATTAATAAAGGGGAAGGAATGAGACCACACATATACAGATGGTGAAGAAATAAATTAGTACAAATATTTTGGAAAATTATTCAGTGATATCTACTAAAGCTAAATATCAATCCAGTTATTCCCCTCCTCGGTATTTTCCCAGAAAAGTTGAAAAAGTCATACCACAGCAATATATGAACACCCATGTTTATAGCAGCGCAATTTGTAATAGCTAAATCTTGGAAACAACCAAAATGTCCATCAACCGCAGAATGGATGAAAAAGATATGGTAGTTGGCACCCTCCCACCACCACTGGCCCAGAGGGCAACCTCTGAGCCCCACCCCAGCTCAGGCCACTGATCCACACCTGTACCCCTTGGCACCCTCCCACTGCAGCCGACCCAGAGGATGACCACCGTGCTCCAACCTGGCTCGGTCTGCTGAGCCGTGCCTGTGCCTCTCAGCACCCTCCCACTGCAGCCTGCCCAGAGGTCAACTGCCACACTCCACCCAAGCTCAGGCTGCTGAGCCACACCTGTGCCCCTGCACAACCCCAATGTACGCAGGCCCAGAGGACAACTGCCACACTCTACCTTGGTTCAGGCCCCTGAGCCACACTTGTGATCCAGCACACTCCTCCCATGACCCAGAGGTCCACTTCACCCACCTGGCTTGACCCGCTGCCCATGGCTCCCCTCCCCAACTCTTAGACCAAGCACTGCTGTGAACATTTGGCTCCTATTCTCCCTCCCAGAACCTTGAAATGCAGTGGACTGGCAGTGCTGGTTTGATGAAAGACTTGGTGGTCCCTAGCCCATACAGAGGACCCAAGCAGGTTCTGGTCACTATGTACCCAAATCGGGTGGACATCAACCACACAGTAGAACAGTTATGGCGAGATATACTGGTGACAGTTATGACTATTGGGATTAAATAACCAGATATTGGTGCAGAAAGTGAAAATGACAAAACAAAAAATCAAAATGCAATCTCGAACATCTAGTCTATCAGGTTCAAGAACAGATGACAGCGAAATAGAGGACTTTAAAAGTCATACACCAGAAATCTCTGAAAAGATAGCAAATGAAGTAAAGAAACAAATCCATAAGGCTATAGAGGAAATCAAATTAAAAGTAATGTCTTACTTAAAGACAGAAATAATAACCTTAGTAAAGGATTTGCTCACCATAGCTAGGGAAGAAAGAGATAAAAAAAATACAGAAGCATGGGAAATTGATGGAAACTTTGAATGAATAATGTAGAAAACAAGTAGAATCCATGAAACAAATTCAAAGAGATATCCAAGGAAAAAAATTCTAATGAAATTTGGCAAAACCATTTAAATGAAGCTGAGGATAGAATTTCAGACTTTGAGGACAGGATCACAGTGAGTGACCATGAAAGGACAGAATTTATAAAAACAAAAGAGCAGCATGAAATGATAATCCAACAGCTTCAAGATGATGCCAAGAGAAACAATGTAAGATAATAGTTATCAGTGAAGATGCAGGAGATAATGTAAAGGACATAACTAAGCTATTCCCAGAAGGAATAGCAGAAAATTTCCCAAACATGGGAGGAAAAAATCTGATATACAAATAAGTGAGGCATATACAAGGCCAAACAGTCATAACCAACATAAATCTACACTCAGACATATAGTAATTAAGATCCCAGAAATACAAAATAAAAACAGAATACTAAAAGTTGTTAGAGAAAAAACACAACTCACCTATCAAGGAAAGCCTATTAGAATCACGGCAGACTTCTCAGCACAAACCATCAGGTTAAGATGAGCTTGGAGTGAAGTATTTCAAACCCTAAAAGAAAACACGTTTCAATCCAGACTGATGTACCCAGCAAAACTGTCTTTCAAATTTAACGGAGAAACAAGATACTTCCATAACAAAGAACAACTGAAGAAATTCATATCTACCAAACCAACCCTAGAAAGAGTACTGGAAGACATGCTAGAAAGAGATAAAAATGACCACTACTGAAAGACATGCTAGAAAGAGATAACAATGACGAGAACAACAACAGAAAGAAACCACCAGGCTGGACAAGAAACTAAACAATGGAGGAAAGCAGGAAATCAACAACAGGAACACAACATGGCCAAGTCAAGCCAGTATATATCAGTGATAGACATTAATGTAAATGTAAATGGGCTCAATTCATCTGTCAAAAGAAAGAGGTTGACAGAATGGATCAAGAAAAAGGACCCCACAATGTGCTGTATAAGAGAAACACATCTAACTCAAAAAGAAACTCATAGACTAAAAGTCAAAGGATGGAAAACAGTATTCATGCAAAAGGAACCCAGAAAAAAGCAGGGGTAGCTACTCTATTTGCAGACAAAGTGAACTTCAAACCTAAAAGGATTAAAAGAGATAAAGAAGGCCGCTACATACTTGTAAGTAGAAGACTACAAGAGGAAAAACTAATAATTATAATTATATATGCACCAAATACAGAAGCACCCAACTATATAAGACAAACATTAATGGAGATGAAAAACCAAATACACAAGAACACAATTTTAATAGGAGACCTTAACACCCCACTGTCACAAAGAGATAGATCAACTAGACAAAAAGCCAGCAAAGAAATAACAGAACTGAATCATATATGTGAACAAATGGACTTAGTGGATGTTTTCAGAGTGTTCCATCCAACCACATCAGAATACACATTCTTCTCAGCTGCACACGGGACATTCTCCAAAATAGACCATATAGTATCCCATCAAACATTCTTAAGTAAATGCAAAGGGAGTGAAATTATCCCATGCATAATATCTGATCATAGCACACTAAAATTGGAACTCAATGGCAAAAATCCATGCAAAACCTGCATAAATACATGGAAATTAAATAACAACCTTCTGAACAACCAGGGGGTTACAGATGAAATCAAAGAAGAAATAAACAATACCTACAATACAATGAAAATGCAGATATAACATACTGTAACCTATGGGACACAATGAAAGCAGTCCTAAGAGGGAACTATGTAGCAATAAATAGTCACATCAAGAAAATGGAACAAGCACAAATAACCTAAGGCTACATCTCAAGTTCTAGAAAAGGAAGAGCAAGTCAAACCCAAAGCTCATAGAAAGGAGGAAATTGTAAAGATTAGAGCAGAAATCAATGCAATTGAAAACAAAAAAACAATACCAAGAATTAATGAATCAAAGAGCTTGTTTTTTGAGAGAATAAACAAAACTGATAAACCTCTATCCAACCTTATCAAGAAAAAGAAAAAAACTCAAATTCATGGAATAAAGACTGAAAAGAGGGAAATTACTACAGATGCCATGGAAATTCAAAAGATCATGAACATCTGCTTTGAAAATCTCTACTCATTTAGGGTGGAAAACACAGAGGAATTGGACAAATTTCTAGAAACATATGCTACCAAAGCTCAATCAAGAAGATACAACAATTTTGTATAACCCAATATCAGCTACTGGAATCAAAATTTCCTCTCTTCTATGAGATTTGGGTTTGACTTGCATCCCATAGGTTACAGTATTATGCGTGGGATAACTATTCATTTTTATTGTTTAATATTTCATGTGTTATTGAACATATGCATACATGTATGCATACATATATGCACATATGTATTTATTTAAAGACTCATATTTGTAATTATAGTATTGTCTCTCTAGTATAAAATAATAATAATAATAATAATAAACCGAAAGGGTAGCAAGATACAAAATGTATAATATATATTGTAATAATGAAAGGTAAAGAAAGTGCACTAAAGGATATAACTGTATGTATGTTTAGGTATACAAGATAGATAACCATACTA
>PVJX010018674.1:0-36128 GCA_004027295.1 Dolichotis patagonum
AGAAAAATTTCTCCAAGTCCTAGTTCCACCCCATGTTTTTCTTATCCTACCATTCTTCCCAGTTCTGCTTACAGTAGCCCAAACAAACAACATAGGAAAAGCCAAAGCATTCCCAGGAACTAGTATCCAAAGAAAGAGGCTAGACAAGGATCACCAAGAGCTCTTCCTAGCAGATAGCAAGAGAGCAGAAACTTACAATACCTACATGTTCATTCATTCTTTCAAGAAACACTTATGGACATATAAAAGTGTGAGGCACCAAGGAAATGGCAGTAAACGATATATGTGGAAAGTCCTCTGCTTATAAAGATTGAATTCCAAAAGAGAAAGGAAGTCAATAAACAAAAATGTAACTTTCATAATGTGGGGCTGTGGGTATTGCACAGTGGTTGAAGATTTGGGAGCATATGCAAGACCCAGGTTCAATCCTCAGCAGTGCAAATTTTTTAAAAGTACATAAATTTTTAGATGGTGATTAGGGCTGTGGAGAAAAGTAAACCAGGAAGAAGATTAGAAAGTATTGGACAAATGAAATTTCAAACACTATGCTAACAAATTTTGTCCACATTACTAATGCCCAAGTTATCTCCAAAGTTTCCTATCATACCTACATTTACCCCCATGAAACTGATTAAAAGCACATCTAATCAGGGTCCGACCTAACTCTATAGAATTTAGAGCTAGTTGCCACCCCCCACACATTCCCTATCACAAATCCCTCCTCCAAACATTCTTTGTTCCTTCCAATTCTTTCCCAGAGGACATGATTTCAAATATGCTCATCATTCTGGCCACATTAGTCTGTATAATCTTGTCATATTTTCTTTTATGTGTGATATCTGCAGTAAACATAATATTATCATTGTGACATGACTGGGGCAAACAGGACGGAATTATCCTCTCTTTCCTTCTAAGGTAATATTGTTCTTTGGTGAGTACTGATACCTTAATTTGTAGTAATCTTGCTACAAGGTAATATTGGCCTAAGGTAATATTGTTCTTTGGTGAGTACTGATACCTTAATTTGTAGTAATCTTGCCACTACAATTCTTAATCCCACATCATCTGTATCCGTGCTAAGCGATGTGCTCCTTCCTGTGCTTGTACACTTGCCTGGCCTTGAGAAGCAGTTGTGTATTAATAATCAATTTCACCCTGTTAGATTCAGTATTTTTTACTAAGTGGTAAAGATCTTTCTGGATAATCCGATATATTCACTATTCCCCCTAGATGTCTCCAATCTATAAATAAGATCAATCATATTTACCCAAGTCATAGGATAAAACATTAAAGAAGGCAACAGCACCAAATTGTTTTTTGACGTTCCTTCATTATCTCCATTCAGATATGACTTATCTGACTGTCTTGTCCATAAAAAAGCCATAAACCACTTGATCACTGCCTGGTAGACGTAATAGTATCTAGACAGAAACAAGAGATGGTAGAGTATGTGCTAGGGAGGTCACTGAATCAGCACGTAGAAATCAGACCGTTTTGTCAGGTCATCTTTCAGAGAAATTAAAGCTAATCTGTACGCACTGTTTCTCATGAACCACCCTGTTCACTTTCTCCTTGAGATGTTCCCGAGGCAGCATTGTCGAGGCTGCTCTGCAAGCTTAGTATACTCTCATAGAGCCTGCTTCTTCCCTTTCTGGAAAATCAATATAGTATTAACCATCTTTAATGTCCCAGCTACTCCTTGCACTCCAGATTCCTCAGTAACTGATCATGATTTGATGTTCTCATTTTTAATGTTTCTCAATGTTTTGAATAAACTGAAAACCAGAGAGATTTATTTCATTTTGGTTAACACATTAAACTTTCACTGTCCCTGCCTTATATCCTGTCAGTTCACTTCAATCCCAAAACTATCTTCTTTGAGAAGACAGGAAGAAAGGAGAAATTAGGAAATAAGCATCTGTTTCCCTACATCATGATGCCAAATTTTTAGAGATCAAGTGCCCAAACTGTACCCCCAAACCCTTTATTTATTGCAAAGCACCAACACTGCAATTAAACCTAAATCCTGAGGTTTTAGTTTAGAAAAACCAACCCTACACTAACATTTTCTGTCTTAAAAGAAAAAACACAATAACACACATGCTATAGCTCCACCACCACTGTGGCCCATATTATCTTTGCAATATTGTGAAACAAATCCCAGGAGGCAAACCTGGACTTCTCTTTAACATGTTCCCACTTCAGTAGACAGTATAATTAGAAGTACATGTTTATTGCCCACTATTTCAGTACTTGGGATTGAACCCAGGGCCTCACCTACATTCCCAACCCACTCATCTACATTCCCAACCCTTTGTTTATGTTTATTTTGAGACAGATTCACCCTAAGTCACTAAAGTACCCAGGTTGAGTTCAAAATTTTGATCCTCCTGCCTCAGCCTCCTAGAGTAATGAGATTACATTAGCGTACCACCATACCCCACTGCCCACATTATCCTTGGCTTTCTGATTTTTAAATACAATGTGGGTTATATTTGTGAAACTCTTATGTGTTTGTGACTTTGCATAACTGTGACAAAATATCTGAGAGAAAACAACTTAAAGGAAGAAAAACATATTTTGGCTCACTGCTGCATTATTTCTGGGTGTATGGTAAGAACATCATGGTGGGGATCTCATGGTGAGGTAAAGCTGCTCGGCTCATGGGAGACAGGAAGAACAGGAAAAGAGACAGACAGACAGAGCCAGACCAGAGGCAAGACATAGTCTTCAAGAGCATACCCTCAAGGGTGTACTTCCTCCAGTGATGCCCCCCACAAAGTTTCCACCACCTCCCTATAACTCATTAAATTATGAATCCATCAATGGATAAATCTACTCATGTCATGATATTAGAGTCCTCCTGATCCAATAACCTTCCAAATCACAAAGCTCTGCACACCTTCCCAGTAGTGATTAGTCCCTCAGTACATGGGCTTTTAGGGGGCATTTCAGATCCAAGCCATAACACTTTGCCTTCACCTCGCGGAACGGCAAGGACCCCCATACCCGCTCTCTGAGCTGGATGTCTTCCGGGTTCTGGCATCACACCATGCGCCTGGGCCTCGCCTCCGCCGAAGCACATGCGGAGCATATGCATGATGGACCTAGTGAGGATCAGTGAGCACCGGCCCACGAATGCTGAGTGGGTTCGACATGCAGGACTCTTCGTTATGGGGGGAGCACAGAAACAAACAGAAGCACTCAAAGAACACTGGGAAGATTCCTAGTTCCTGGGAAGATGCACAAAAGATTTCCCACTGAAGATGATACAGTGTAGTTTGAAGAGGTTGTTGCATCAGACTTGTAGGGACTTTGATGCCAGCAGTGGAATCTGGATGTCATTTGGTTTGAGCAGAGAAAGATATGTAAAAAAATTGTATTTTAAACTGTATGGTGCTACTAAATTAATCTGCACTTTTAAATTGTATTGGGATTTACCCTAAGAGATCACAGAATTTAATGTCAAGTGAGTCTCCAGGCTCAAATACTCTAAATCTTCACAATGGACTTGAGGTTGTTTAGGTATTGAAAAAAATAAATTCCTAGATCAAAATTTAGTTTTAATTACAAAATGAATAGAAAGTGCTTATATTATTTTTCTGTTTTCTTGTTTGAATAATCTTTTAAAATGTCAGGACTTTCTAAAGTTGAAAAGGGAACAGCAGTTTCAGTTGACCTTTCAGAGAAATAAAATATAATTTATGTTATTGACTATAATACCTTATCACTGCTACCATGGAAACCAGCAGCAGGTCTGTGACTCATTGTAACATGAGCCCTCATATATATAAATTAACAATTCCTTCTTAAACTGGCCCTTGTTAAATGCAATCATTGGCAACAAAATATAACTGGCTCTGGGGCATGAAACAACACATTTTAAAATACTCTATGAACACGCATGTCATTAAAGCATGTATTTGCCTTGGTTTCATGTACATAAATTCCTGGTGTTTTTGTGTGAAAAGTCGTGACAGCTGAAACAACAGGAATTCATGGACCAGTAAGTTATTCTTAGAAAACACGTTCCATGAAGAGTATACTAAATGAGCTCGTACCTCAAACCTGAATAAAAAGAGGGCACCATTTGCCAGTTTTTCCTGTTTCAAAATTTTCTTCATCTCACTAAGTTAGTGTTTTGCAAAGAGGAAAGTGGATACTGATGTCAGAGCTTAAATTCGGTAGCCTACATTTGAAACCTGAGACTTGAGGCTTTAGGTTCTTTTTTCTAAGCATTCGGTGGATACACAGAAGACAGGAGGCTCTCTATTATTAAGGAGCTTGAATCTTGAATGATGTTGGTGAGTGGAGATAATTTATAAACATCAGATGAATCATTCAGATTGTTGGTTTTACTCTTTCTTTCCTTTGGCTTCTAAGCAAAAATACAAGGTCAAATTCACAACTGCACCTATCTCTTCAAGATGTAGGTAAAATATTCACTGCACTTTTGAATTAATCATCTTAAATAAAATGTGAACATCACTAGTTCAGTAGTGAATTTTATATTTAAGAGAAACTTCAATATTCCTTTATTAGAGTATTATATTCTTTTTCAGTTTTCATTGGCTGCTGTAACTTAATTCACCATATTAACTTTCACTGTATCAGTCCAACAGCTCTGAAAATGCTAAAATGATAAAATGCACTGTGAAGCAACTCCCCAAACATAAAAGAGAGTGGAAAGTGAGGTCACACTGAGTGTCAAATTTATTTTGCAGGATTAAAACTGATGGTTTGTATTTCACTATAGATATAGTGTGTGTGTGTGTGTGTGTGTGTGTGTGTGTGTGTGTGTTCTGTAGTATCAGCCTCTTCCACATGCTGGTGCACAAGGAAAACGACAATTTTCATGTAGCAGCTGGGCTAAAAGGATGAGTCTGCTGATAACTGGAAACCAGTCTTGGCTTTGTGTGACTGTCTTGAGGCCTAAGGAAGTCAATATCTTAATACTTCTCTTTTTTTGTACTGGGGATCAAACTCACAACCTTGCACTTGCCAAGCAGGTGCTTGTGCCACTGAGCTAAATCACTAGCCCTGTCTTAGTACTTCTGTAACACATTCATGACCCAGAGGCAAAGGCTGGAAAGCACTGTTGGGGAATAACTGTGGCATAACAAAATGGGAAGCACAGCTCGGTGCCAATTAAGCATATGTTCTACCAATAGTTTTGCTTTAAAGGACCATAACAATTAAAACACTGTTGTGTAATATTTTGGGAATCAGTTTACATCAAAATAAGACAAATGGAAACCATTCAGAAGACTATGTAGTGATTAGTTACTATAGTTAGTGCCACCATTTCCTGCCTCTGGAAGTTTTTAGAAAATATGAATTCAGGAATAACGTCCAATTGTACAAGGGCAGGAAATGAAAACTATTTACCTAGATACTCCTGGCAGTGCTATTACTGAACCCAATCTGCACTGTTAAGTTGCTTCAGGGTAAAGTGGATCAGGACTCTGCAAGCTGAAGTGACATAGTGGACCCAGCTCAACTATTGACAGGACTCTGAGTGCCTCACTGACTCACTCTGTGCTTGGTACTTGACATCTTGAATCAGAAAAGAATAAACCCCTCCTACCCTCGCTTCGTTCATAGGAACAGAAAGAAGATAAAGGAGGAGATAAAGGCCAACTCTGTGCTGCTAGAATAAGAAAGCTCAGCAGGTTTAGGCTGGCTGGGTTCCCACAGCCTGCGATTCCCAGTCAGAACAAGAGTGCTGCATGATTCCAGCTTCAGATCCACCCCAAACACATCACAGCAGAGTTCAGTACGACAAAGCAGAGGTGCTTGATCTCCCCACACAGGTGCTATTGGAGTGTCCCCCTTTGGCTTGCTTCATAGATGTCTCTCCCTGACGTCACATCACTCCCAAACATGTGACCAGGGCTTGTAGAATCCCACAAATTGCTTTCAGATGGAGAAAGTGAAGCCACATTCAATAATCAAACAAAGCTCATAACCTACAGTCTCTTGACTCTTCTTATTCCTTTCAGATTTCTTCAGCATAATTGCATTAGACACATATCCAGGAAAGCATTTTTTGGATTATACAATCTGCAAATATTGTGAGTAACTTCTCTGTGATTATATTATGGGTATGAATTTAAGAAACGCCTAAAGGTTTCTTTTCAAGGTTTGACTTGGTCATAGTTAGGAGGGATGGGATATCTCACAGTACTTATATTAATTATTAGGCCAAAAGAATTAATTATGCAAAGATTCCAACTTCTCCCAGAAATACATCATATCATTTTCTTCACATCACTTTCTCTGTCTTGGGCAACTTCCACAATATTTTAGCATTTTTTCTAACTTTTCTAACTTACCATATACTTTTAAAAAATATTAGACTACTAAGGATGGGACCAAAAAAGGACAAAGGTAAAAAGTGGCTGACATGATTAGGTATTATCCCCTTGATATAATATCCTAAAGCACTGTTTCCGGCCATTCCTTTGCCCTGGCTGTGGTTTCGCACACACTGAGTGTGTCGCTGTTGGTAACTCCTAGTAAGTCCTCGACGCTTTCCCCTCTGCACAGCCAGCAGAAAGCTCTCAAAAGCAGATGTCCCTACTTCATAATTATCATCAGTGGGCTATCACGTGATTACGCAGGACTAAAGTCGAGTATTAAGTTTGCCTAATCAACTCACCCGTGCTATTTGTAGATATCTCAACCACAACAGCATTACAACTCTCAGACCTGGAATATTCAAAGATTTACATCAGCTAACTTGGCTGTAAGTATGATAGTATTCACTTCCCCCATAAACATTCATAGTCCTACTGCTCAATGTGTTAGTTACTTTTCTCATTGCTGAGACAAAAGACTCAACACCCCAAGTTAAGGAAAGAAAGGTTTATTTAGCTCACTGTATGCAGAGGTTTCAGGCCATAGTCAGCTGGCTCCAAGGTAAGGTGGCCTAGAAGAGGAACAGTTCATGGCAGGGAGAATGTAGCAAAGAAACAAGGGACCTTAACAGCATCTTTCTGCCTTTTTGTATTGTATTTTGGCTGCTGGGATTTGGGCATTGCTAAACCAATCAGTGGACTCATTTAGTAATTATACTCTCTTAATTCCAGCATCACACACTCTAGATCCAGCCACCTCTGAAAAAGCCTCACCTATGACCATATGAGGCTTTAGAGGGACCGCTAGACCCAAACCATGACATCCAGATAGTTTTACTTTGGGACGAATCCTGTTTATTATATCTATGCTTCCAGTTTTCAGATAATCTGAAGCACTGTACCCAAGCAAATTAGACAATGGTATGTCAAGTGTTGGCTGTGAAAAGGGAGTTCATGCTTTTTCAGGGGGCCTTCTGCACCCAGTGTTAGGGGCACAAAGCACCTGACCATTCACTCAGGGTTTGCCAAGAATAGAATCCCTCAATTTCAATGAAATTATGGATATTTTGATCTATATAATCCTTTGTTCAGAGGAGGCTGAGAGAATAGCATGCCCTGTGCCTGGTTTGGGTGTTTAGTATCATCTTTAGCCTCTACTTATTAGAAACCAGTAATATATACCTTTGCTGAAGAGTCGTGATAAAACAATGTCTCCACGCATTGCCAGGTGCCCCCTGAGAGGAAAAATTGCCCTCGTTGGAAACTACTCACCTAAAAAGTAATTAAATTAAGGATGTGTTCTGATTCCCAGAGCAGTCAGAGAAAAGTCAGAAAATATGATAACTCGCGGCACCTCATCACTGTCCAGGTTGGGCGAACCACAGCTCCATCTCCAGGAGCCTCAAATTGTCAGTTGTGCTTTCCTGAAATAAACAAAGGGCAATAGAAAGATGTTTAGTTTGCTCATTGCCTGCAGGTTAGCCTGGGCTAGTGGAAAAAGCTAGGGCTTTGGCTTTAGGCAGATCCTGTGTGTGCCTGGCCCCATGCATAATCTCCAAGACAACTTTCGTATTCTCATTCCTCCTTTTTCTTATCTGTAAACTGCAGCTATAGTTCCTTAAAAGAGGGATGGTATGGAAATTAAATCCCCTAGGACACAGTGGTGCACCCAGAGCTCCTGGCATGCAGTAGGTATCCAGTCTGGCTCCCTTCTCCCAATCCTACCTCACAGACCTCTGAGAGTAACTGGACCTGGCAACAGGGGAGAAGGAGGCCTGTTTTCCTGTAGCCTAATTTCATCTACAACAGTATCTTAATTGTTTAAAATGCTGATCTGAATATACAAATGTTTATGCTTTCACCTCCAAAGCTCCTTATGAATGATTTCACATCCATTCATTCATTTGTACAAACCTCACCGAATGTATCATTTAAACATCTTGAGGCTGAAGATCCATTTACTGTTTCCTAAGAGTTTAATTTGCAGTCTTCTTCAGTCTGACAACCAGTAGGTCAAAGCATTTAAGGACCCTATATTCAGCCCCCAAGCACAGCTTAGCTAGACCTGGGCATCCCAGGATGAAAGATACACCTAAGTCTTTAAATCTAGCAGGAGGCGATCAAGGAGAGAGGAAGAAAACTATCTGAATTTTCCTCCCCCTCCTCCTCTTCCTCCTCTTACCTCCACTCTTTCTGCTTCACCTCCTTCACCACCACCTCCACCAATCAGTCAAGAACCACTTGATACAAGTTGCAAAAATTTGGAGGAAAGCAATGATCTCACCCGTGGGTGAAGAAAAAACTTTCAGGGAGGAGACACCTGGCCACATAAGGAAAGACCAAAGGGCCTGGTCAGGTGTTAGAGGGATGGGATAGACTTGGGCCTTTCATTTTTTCCTGGTGTTATTTCAAAAACATCTCTAACACTGGAAATGTTTCTGATGTGTTTTGTCAGAATTCTAGATGACAATCCAATAACCAGGATTTCACAGCAGTTGTTTACTGGATTAAATTCTTTGTTTTTCCTGTAAGTATTCATCTCCCTTCAATACATCTGTCTACAAATTGCAGTGACATCTAACACTAGCACACAGGAAAAGCTTCAAAAATATATCAAACCCACTAAAATCTTTATTAGTCCTTCCCTGTATTTCCAGCAACAGTTTCTATTGCTATTTCCTGGCCATGGCTCAAAGGGAGCAGCTGGCCAGATAATAATGTATGTTTTAAGCCTAGAAGTTGATTTTTTAATCCCTTTAATTTACTGAAGTCCTAAGACATGTTTTCATTTACAGTGGTTAGCCAAAACTCATTTTTATATTCTATTCATTTTTATATCTTAACTACATTTAAATCTCCCAGGAGCTTAGCTCCAGCTCCATTTTTAACAGAGGAAACTGCTTTTGCCCATCAGCAGTCACTGAAAATTCCAAAATCTTTGTCCTACCAATAGAGCTGTTCTCATAATTACATTTTCATGGTTTATTAATATACTAGAATGATTTATCAGCAGGAGATTATTATGTTCCTTTACAGCTGATTATACAGCATCATTATTTTTTCATTTGTCGAAAGGGACCACAATATCATAAATTAACCGTGCAGCTTAGCATGCTCGTGAGTTGTTTTCTTTCCCCAAATTCCCCCGTCTGTCACTTCTTAGATTTAATATGGTTTCCAATATGGCCCTTTAATGTTATAAATGATTAATGTTTCCCATAAAAAAGAACTTTGGGTGTATGGCACTGGAAATAATTGCAAACTTAAAGTGTACAAGAAAAATTATCGTGAACTTCAAAATTATTACTTGATATATACTTTTGTTTTATCTCCTAAAGTTTAACTGTCTAGGGTTTATTCCTAGAATGTATATCATGTTATGCATTTATAGTTTCTTTGACATCTGCTCCCTAGTTCTTGCCTTACACATATTTAAATACCATTTTGAAGATATAACTATGTATCTATATATATACTTCATCTTACCATACTAATTTTCTAAGTTGTAATATTGCAAGCTTCTCACTTGTCATACAGTAAAAATACTGTTCCTAGAGTAATGTATTATTTTGCTTCTAATTAATATTTTCTTCTACAAAGGTCTATGGTTAATAACTACCTAGAGGTCCTCCCCCAGCAGATTTGTGCCCACATGCCTCAACTCAACTGGATGTGAGTACTCATTGAGGATCTAATTTGTTTTTTGCACAGATTAAGGAAACTAGCCATGAAGTTCATTCACAATTACCTTGAAAGTCCATCACTGATTCTTTTCAAAACCAAAACCTAGCCGGGTTACTTTCTAGCTTAAAAGTCCTTTGAGGAGTCCCAAAGGAGAGAGGGTAATGTTCCACCTTCACCCTAAGCACCCAAAGCCTCCCATTTTCCATCCATCATCTCGGTAATCTCTTTTCCTGTCCCTCCCCTTCATGTCTCTTCTTCCAGATGTATCAAAATACTCTCCTACAATCAACCCCGTCAGCACATACTGATCTTTGAACTTGAAAAGTCTTGCTCCCTTATTCACTGGACTAACTCCAGCATTTCCTTCCAAAATCAACTAAACTTTACCGCCAGGAAGTTGTCCCTGGCACTAACCAGTCTTCGTGGCTGCTTTTGTACTTCCACTGTATCTCCTACAAAACTCTACCGCGACACCATTTTCTGTACCTCTCACCACCTATGTTGGGACACCTGTCAATAGTTTATGTATTTCTTTGTCCCCTACTTATGTCATCTATACGTTGTTTGGTTACAGAAACCAATGATAGGATTTCAATACCTCAGTATTTGGACAATGACATCATAGGAGCTTAATAAACTTTTAATAGATGGATACACTAAACCAATTCCATTCCTTGTTAATTTTTAACAATTACTTGTTTAAAACATTCAGGTTGTGTCATGGCTTTACCATCACTACCCACACTCTTCTGCCACATGTAAGGTGTGATCAAAATATACAGTGAACGTTTACCTTTTTACAGTATACTACAAAAAAAAACACAGTGCTATTCATCCCTTTCAAAATATTCCTCCTCATTTTGAATATATGTATCCTATCATTGCTACCACACTCTGAAGCACTTCTAGAACTCCTGTTTTTTGAGTGTCTATAAGTTATGGTCAAAAATGTGGCGAATTTTGTTGCTAAGTACTACCCAACAGAGAAGCGGGCTCATAAAAATTATTATGTGTCCTTATCTGCCTGATCCACCAAATCTGGTACTGTGCAACTTTTAGTTCTTTCCTAAGGTCAAAACAATCACAAACAATCCAAGGGCATGTATGAGTATGTGAGCTGCCACTGTATACTAGGAATCAGTGGCACATCAAAACAGTCATAAAAGATAAGCATCTGAATCTATTCGGAATATCAAAGCTGCCACAAGGCTGCACTAAAGACACAAAAGCAGAGTTCCATGAACTGCTTCAGTAACTGGCCGGAACAGTGGGATCAGTGTATTCCAAGTGAGGGGGAGTATTTTGAGGGTAATGAATGGTTATGTGTCTTTCACTGTAACAAATTTTTCATTTAAAAATTCACTGCATTTGTATCACACCTTGACTATATCTTCAAAAGCCTTTTAAAGCCATGACAATAATAGTATCAGAATAAAACTCATTAGGAAGAAATGAAAAGACATAGAAACTAAACAAATTTACACACATAGTGGTAAACAAACAGAAAGGAGCAAGAAAATATCAGACGTTACTGTCACTGAGGTGAAGTGGAAAGAGCCGATATTTTGGCATTACATAATTGGAATGTATACCAGACTCTGATTTCCAGTGTATGCAGTAACTTCAGGAAAACAGAGGTCAAAATAGCCACTTAATCTTGGGAGGAATGTGAGGCTATCATGACTCGGGACACCGCAGACACAGTCAAATGCTCTCTGCTTTAGATTCAGACAAATCTGATTTCGGAGATCATTTCTAACACCAGTAGCTGTGTGACCAGAAACATGACTCTCCAAGAACCTTGGATTCCTCCTATTTCAGTGGGAACTAATAATACCTGCTGGGTAGGATGGCGTTGTCAGGCACGCAAAAGAACATCTAGTGCTGGAAAAATCCAGCGGTTTTGTGATGGCTGGGCAGGAAGTAAATAGCATGGTATCCAGCACAGAAAGGCATTCACCAAATGTCTTTCGCTTAGGTTTTGTTTTGCGTCAGTTTCACTAAGTTCTAACTTTAATTAGAAAGGGAACAGAAACATAATTACACTAACCCTACAATCACTAGAAGGAAGGCAAATATTGAAATGAAGTACAAATAAAGTCCAGAGCTATTATAAAAACAAAAGATATTTTCAAGCAGATGATGTGTGCACAAATTTTAAAAGCATTTTCCCTCCATCACTTTTCAGGGATCTGGAAGCCAATCGAATCAAGTATCTTACAAATTCCACCTTTCTGTCATGCAAGTCACTCACAGTGCTGTAAGTACACGGGGCACTTCAGTAAATGCAAAGAAACCCTATAGACTCCAGAGTTCAAAGGAAATGCGGACAAAGAATTTTAAAGTAGTGTTTTGTTTACAGCCTCTGTCCAAAACTGCAATACTTGGAAAGAGTACGCATTGATTTATTGGTTTTGAGGGGGAGGCTGAGCCTTCCACTGAGTTGCCCTGTGATTTGGGTCTGGGCTGACTCTTCATCACCTCTGTTCACACCCTCAGGGGAACTGGCTGACTGAGAGCTCCTGTCCTTTCACCTCATGGTGACCAGTGAAATGTGATCCTGTATGTGAAAGTACTTAGCTCCACCATCACTTGGTGGCACTGCCAATGACTTTTGCCACATAGTGTCTTTCTAAAAGAGCTAACGTTTACCGGTTGGCCAGAGATTCAGATCGGTGATTCTGGTTATGGAGTATACATTTTCTGGGGGCAAGAAGGCAAGCTAGATTGGTTAATTGGCACATTTGCACTAGTAAGTCCAAAAGCACAAGCGTTTTGCATTTGTTTTAATTAGAGTTCTCTGTAGATAGTAAGCCCTTGGTAGTGTTTGCTAACTGAAAAAAGAATGGAACAGAAACATTGGAAAGAAACACTTCCTTTATAACCAGAGTCCAGCAAGTACAGATTTATAGGCCACACTCTGAGCCTGAGATTGCTCCTAGCAGCATTTCCCAGAAACTTCCATGACTGGCCTCTGTGAGAAGCTACCGCCTCAGCTTCCGCACCAGCAGGGCCTCCCCTCTGAGGAGGCCGATTTAGTGATACCTCATCAGTGGCCTCTCCCAGGGAGAACTGATTACGACAGCAGACACAAACGCACGGTGCTGACTCTCGCCATGTCTTACAGGTTTCTGCCTAGAAATCAAATTGATTTTGTTCCAGAGAAGACATTTTCTTCATTAAAAAATTTAGGAGAACTGTAAGTAGTATCATCCTCTAGGAAGAATATGATTGCTTCTTCGGAGATTATAAATCTAAATGACCAGTGAAAGTGCTCTTCCACTAGTAGCAATCAAAATTCTGTAGACTATTGGATATTAAAAATCAACTGAGAAAAATCAGCCTAAAGTCAAAAGCAAATTAAAATCAGACAGTGGGCTTAAAACAGTTATTCTACCCTAGTTCCTCTACGTATTTTCTTTGATTGATTTCATAGATGGGTGTGTTTGGGAGTAAATAAACGTTCTACAGCTTCTTAAATATAAATTGTTTAATATTAGAGATCCTTTATCTCTTATGCCTGGAGTATAGTTAAGTCCCTAAAAAAATTCTTGCTGAATGAATAACAGACTGACTGAAATGACATTAACTAAATAAAATGGAACAAAGGAAAGAAAGTTCTGGTTACTCGTTGAGGAATTATGACTTCTGTAGCCCAGAAAGCAAATAATTAGACTCATAGAAAAACTCTCAGGGTACTGAGGTAACATTTTCTGTTCAATTATATGTTTTGTAGGCCTAAACCTTTTTAAATGCATTTGTTTTGCAATTAATTCATTTTTCCCTCCCTTAATTGTGTATCACTGGAAGTTGAAATTATGTTACATTACAAATGGTGGCAATTAGTATAGAGAACTCATCCTCCTGACTGAAGCCTTAAAATGAAAATTAATGTCAACATTTCCCTCCCATTCTTTATACCTTGTTTTGTAATCCAGGAAGGACTAAGGAAGATAACTAAATCATCTTTAAACAGAAATCATGAATAATTGTGATAATCCAACCTAAATATTGTTATAAGCTATACCCACCCATATATATAAATTGCCCAGTATACACAAAGGTCTGCATTAGAACTAAAAATATTATCATTCTATGGCAAAGAATGCAAGGCAGCTCATTCAGAAGAAACTTCTTGAAAGTTTCCCAGTCTGGTTTTGGAGAAGGAACGTGGCTGGGGTTTCCGGATGAAGTAGGGCAGCTGCCAAGACTAAGAGGGGCCTGTTTGATGTATGACTTAATGAACTAGTGATATGAAGTTCACATTTTGAAAATTCTCCCAATTCTCTTCTCATCTGACATGAGGTGGAACCCACCCAAAAGTGGAGGCTGGGGTCCTGCTTAAGAGATACCAGCTGCTAATTTTAGAGTCACCCATAACCTATCGGAATCCGCTTACCCTCAGGAAGCTACAAAAAATTCAGTAGTTGATAGACCTAACCGGAGCAAAGCATTTATACATCTTGAGCTGATGAGCATCGGGTGATTTTACTGTACCATTATGACATCGGATTCATCCTCAGGAGGAATAATTAAAAAGAAGCTGAGGCCCTGACATCCTTTTCCCCAAGAGAATCTACTTCATTTCTCTGTGTAGCAATTCTAAGGACAGTTTCAGCATCTTGGCCTTTTTTTGTGCTCTCTCTCCACTCACACCTGTAGCCTTTTTCTGGTCTGTGACCCAGGTGTCTCCTCCCATCTGGAGAACCTGATCCAACTTCCCAGCCAGCAGGGCTGGAGGCTTGGACACAAAGCAGCCCTTCCAAAGCTATCTGCTTGACACTAAACTCACAGGGTGTCTTAGACCATAGCCAAGTTCTTCCCTTGAACCTTCCATTGTAGTGGTGTCAGCGCCCTTCCCAGAAACCAGTCTTAAAGACTGCTCCCTTGCCCTGTGCCCACTCTTAACACCTTAAGCTCTCTCAGTCTGGAGCTCTGCTAAGTGTCCCTGTCAAGCCTGCATCAGCTTTTTCCTGGTCCATACAGAAGCTTCCTGACTGATCTCCCTCCTCTGACTCTTTTGCTGTTTAACTCTTCTTTTATGTTTCTGATAGAGTTGTACACAATACAGAGCATATGGCACTGTCGTCCTTAATGTTCTTACCCTTTGCTCCCTGCTGTTTAGCAAAGTCCTTGACGTGGTTCTCAAGTGTTAGTGTTCAGGGAAACACTGATTTAAATGTACATTACTAGGCTTCCTCCCTGGGATTTTAATGTTGTAGTTCTGAGTTGGGCACTGGAATGTGGTCCTTCGGTGAGCATCTTCAGTATTCTGATGCCCAGATTGTACCCTAGGAATACTACTTTAGAGTGGCTTCATGGCCCTCCCATCTTATCTTCATGGACTTTTCTAGGCACTCTTCCCATACATTTCCCCTATATTTTTTTTCCTTGCCCCCAATCGACCATTTTCTGACTCCTGAAGGTGTTGTTCAATTCCATTCAATCTGTTTCTCTGATCACACTTAACTCTCACCAGAAAATCTGTTGTTCTTTTATTCCACCTAAAATCATCAAGCTTCCTGATTTCTCAAGATATGATTGATGATTTCCCCCTCTGTCTTTTGTCCATTCTTTTGTAATTGAACTTTTTTCATGCTTTCTTTGTTAATCTGGCTGTATTAGTCCATTTTCTGTTATTATAACAAAATACCTACGGCTGGATACTTTATGAAGAAGGAGATTTATTTAATTCATGGTTTTGAGTGCTAAAAGTTTAAGATCAAGAAGTCAAGAGTTCAGGGTCAGATTTACTTTTATATAACAACTCACTCCCTGAGAACTAACTGGAGTCCTACCAGCACCTCTTCTGAGGGCAGCATTCCCTATAATTGAATCACCTCCCACTAGGCCTCACCCCTTTAGAGTTCTATCACCTAATCTCTTGAAACCAATCTCGAACACATGAACTTTTGAGGGACAAACCACATCCAAACCACAGTACCAGTCATTACCTGAATGAGAGCTTCTTTAGGGAAAGCTGTAAGCCTTAGTGATTTGTAAGTCTCATATTTCTATCAACACCTCCACTGTATCAAGAATAATTAAGTTTTTTGTTCAACCTTAATTAGACAATTGTACATCTTCTTATATCTTTCTCTGGCTCAGAAAATACTTTTGATTCATAAAAATTATTGATCCATATAAAAATTTCTCTGGCTCAGAAAATACTTTTGATTCATAAAAATTATTGATCCATATAAAAATTTATTGATCCAATAAAAATTCTGATCCAAATAAATCTCTTTTCTGCATTCTGTAGAGTCACTTCCTTATGATTCTTTCTGGATAATCTTATTATACTTAATTCTAAACTCTCAATTTTGTATACAAAAAATAGTCCTATTTAAGAATATATTAAAAATATCTAGTCTTGGGGCCAGGGATTTAGCTCAGCAGCATAAGCACCTGCCTCATGAGTTTGATCCCCAGTACCAAAAAAGAAAAAAAAAATCTAGTTTTATCCATTCAAGATTTTCAAGGCAGATATTAAATGAGCAATACCACTGCCTTAGGTGAAATGCAAAATAGAAGACTTGACCACAAAAATATTAGTTGGGTAAACAAGAGATCACATATAGGAAGCAAATAGGAATCACAGAAACATGGATAATAGAAACTACAAAACAGAACAGATAAAATTAATCAAAGCAGATTTGAAGCCAGGATGTGCTGTAGAATGGGTATGAGGAAATTCCAGGCAGGCACCAGATGAGCAAAGTACCATATATCTGTAATTGATGGAAAACATTCATTTGACTGATACAGGTGACCTTGTTGTATAACGAGTTATCAGGTTGGTTACATTGGTTTCACATTTTCTGTTTTATCACATGAGGCAATAACTGTGAGGAGTAATAATTATGTCACTTATTTCCAGAGTAATTGGTTTGGGTTTTTGCTGTCATCAACAGGGATCTGTCTAGCAATATGATAACGGAGCTATCACCCCACCTTTTTAAAGACCTAAAGCTTCTACAAAAACTGTAAGTTCATCTCATAGTCATCAGATTTCAGTGACAACCTCTTAGGCTTCCAAAATGATAACATCTATGCTTGTTTTCCGCTTCCCTTAAAAGGAACCTGTCATCCAATCCTCTTTTGTATCTTCACAAGAACCAGTTTGGAAACCTTAAACAACTTCAGTCTCTGTAAGTAAAGTATTACGAGTTCATCAGTTACAATTTCAGTGGATGTATTTTACTTAGAGACACATTTACTGTCAAATGAGTATTTCCCATACAAGAGTTTGCATCCTCAAGTAATTATGAGTATCATTGTTATCATCAGTTATGTATGTGATGAAAATAAATCCTCGTTTTTTAGTATTAAATGGTGTGAAGGCCATTTCTGTGTTCGAAATGGCATATACTTCCCTCCTCAAAACTGCCTAAGGAAAAATCTCACCATACACTTTTCATGGTGAATTAAATTGTGATGATTTTGTTTCAGTTTAGTTAAACAAATTATATAAGACTTGGATTTTCCCCCCTTTCCCTCCTCCTATGAGATACTATTGGTATTGGTCTACAGTGTATGATTTTCACTTTTCAGCATTTTATAAAAAATCCCACAAATATGAGCATTGAGACAATTAATGTTGTATGGTACCTTAAAATTTGAATAATTTGGGTTTCAATGTTGTCAAGAACTTTGCCAGTTGTTCTTTGGGCTTCATGACTGTTTTCCTCTGAGTAACCATTTGTTGGCTATAGTTTGTATGTTTTGTACAGAGATCATGCTGTAGTACTTGATTTTGGCCTAAGTATTTCTTCATTTAATTTCAAATACCAACCTACAACATCACTTTTTGTTCTTAAGTAGGTTTCTATTGGAAGTTAATGCATGATTAAGTTCTCTTTCAACAGATACTACTGAGCATCAACTGATAAAGACTTGGTTTCTGTTCTCAAGAGGTTGAAAAGTCCAAAATCTATAAAGAAGTCATTATTTTTAAATACAGGAATAGCCCTCAGGATGCAGAGAGCTTGGTTCTTTCTTCACTCCCTACATATTACATTTCTGAAAGTCAAAGTAATGATGATGTGCTCTGCACCTTTCTTTCTTCATTCTTTCCCCTCTTTATTTTCTCCTTTATTTTTCTAAGATTCACATTGATATTTCTTTCATCAACATTTATTCAGCATCAAATTGTGCATTATACTTTGTTACTTAGGATAGAGAGGCTTCTGCTATTTAGGACATTAGAAGATAGCGGTCATCTAATTACACAATCCATGTACAGCTAAAACTGTGACAAGTAAAGGAGAAAAACAGAGAGCAAAGTAAAGAGGGAGTAGCAACCTTAAAAAAAAAAACTCAGAGTTCTTCCCTAGAGGAATTATGTGATGATGAGCAATATAAGAGTTTCCTCAAATTTACTTCCGGTAGCTGACAGCAGGAGGAGTCCTCTGTGAAGGACACACCGGGCAAAGAAAATGCACAACAACACTGATAAATCCTTATTCAGATCAGCCAAAAAGAAACCGAGTAAAAAGCAGAAATATTTTAAGTTAAACGCGAAGAGCAAAAAGGTTTCATTGTTTTAGATTGTCCTCTTTCTGTCCACTTTCTGAGAATGTGGTAACTTCCAATTCACAGCACCTTAAAGAGGTTTTCAAAATATCCATCTTTGTAAAAGCTTCAAGATGACTTGAGAGCGTAGGGGTGATCACTGGGGCCCTTTGAGGATGTCTTCTGAGACCTGGAGGGATTACAAGAATTACACTTTCCCTCAGAAATAGATTGTCCCGAACTGGAGCTCCTCTTGTATCTTCCTGATTTTCCACCCTAAAGACACAGAGGTCAAAAAGAAATAAATACTTAAATCCTGACTTGAACTTTGGTGATGCTTTTGGGATAAATGTATCAGCTCCTGAATGAAACCCTTTAATTCCCATAGCATGTTTTTTTTTTTCCTTTGATCAAGCTTTGGGAAATTTCCCAAATGAAATTCAAATGAGTATTCAGATGACACACTGAGACTATTTTTTTATTTATGTATTTTTGTCATGCTGGGAATTAAACTCAGTTCTCATACATGCTAAGCAAGCGCTCTACTTCTATACCCCCAGTCTCTTGGACTTCTAAATCAAAGAAATAAGTAAAAGTGTTCTTTTAGGTTGTAATTCTGTGTATGAAATGACAAAACCATTTCCAACATACAGGAGCTTTAATTTTCTGTAGGAGCAGTAATTTTCTGACTACATTTTTCACCTTAATTTGAATTAGTAACATAAGATTTTGAAGTGTTCTTTTTAAGGCATGACAAAGAAGGCAATTATTACAAAGTAGTACCTTAAAAACATCAAACATATTGTGTTTATTTTCTAGAGACCTGAGAAGGATAGAGATTCCAAATATAAATACAGAAATGTTTCGACCTCTGAAGAACCTGTCTCACATGTATGTATGTATGAAAGAATGGAAAAAGAAAGTATGCTAAAATGTATCAAATATTCTCATGTCAACTGTCTGATGTATCACTGAATTGTGTTTTTATGCAACAAAAGTTTTTGTATTGAGAACCTTTTAATTTTGTCACCTTTGGTCCAAATAGAGTTCAATATTATGATGTGCCGACATGAATGACCCTTCTCTCTGGAAACATGCTGTTTATCCAATTGAGGTCCAATCAGAGATCAGGGTACCAGAATGCCACATATTACACAAGATGAAGTCACTGGCTAACTGGTATCAGGCGACCTGGAAACATTAATTCACCTCACATGAATGAGCAGTCGGCTGCTCTAAGATTTGAGCCCTTAGGAAGAAAGGTGCTATATAAATTCCAGGTGTTGTTACTGTTACTAAGTGCACTACAAAATGGAGGTAATTAATCTTTATAGTAGTTTTTGTTAAGTCACTTTAACATATTAAGTTAAAGTGCACTGTGTAAGTTGTGTTAATATATGTTTATGACATTTTTTCTTTATCAACTGTGTGATCTATGTTTTTGATTTCAAAAATTAACCATTGTTGTCCATAAAACTAGGGAGGACTCGATGTAAGATGAAAAGTCGGGTGCAGCAAGGGGCTGAAAGTGTTGGTATGAAGGTGGTTTTGGGGAAAACATTTTGTTTATGTCTGTGCAGGTGGTGCGATGACTAAAAGACAAGTGTCTGAGGCATACCCGCAAGGTTTTGTTTGTTTCTCTTTCCGTGGCACACTTAGATACATACTTAATGAAGCTAACGCTTCCTGTTGCAGGCAGAAAGTGAAGTCTTTTAGTATAGAAAAGCTCAACCATTTTAGAAGTTGGTGGAGACATGCTGTTTTAAATATCAAACCTCAAGTCACAGGCAGGAAGGACCCAACCAGCAACAGAAAACATTCTCTCCTAGCTAGTTTCTTAAAAAGTGGCCTTCTTCTTTATTGTCTTTATCCTTTACTTACTGAAATACCTCCTTCATCATTCCCATTCCTTTCACCTGCCAACGGGCCACTGTGGGAGACCCTTGATGTCTCTATCTGAAGACAGTGAATATAATGGAACCCTAAAAAAAAAAAAAGAACCAAGAGATCAGGTCCAGTATCTGTCAGTATCTGCTAGGGACTCCAGGAAAGGGAAAGCAAACAAAGTGAAATGTCAAGTTTTTTCTTAATAGCATGCATATATCAGGAAGCAGGGCTATACACTACTTGAGAGTAGGAATTGTTTCCTGTGTCTATTGGACACGGCCATGTTTAATTACCCATTGTCCCTTTGCTGATCAAGGAAATAGTTGTTGAGTCCCAACAGATGCCAGGCACTATTTTAGATGTTAGAAACACCAAGATCAACAAGAGAAAAGATGTTTGTCTTGAGGATCTTTCCTTTAGCTTTGGAAATGGTGTAAATGAACAGATAAATAAATAATTATTAAATGCCATGAAGATAAGGGAAGCAAAATGCAGGGTCAGAATTGCGGTGGTTTAAATGGAAGTCAGAGTAATGTGACATTTGAGCAGACCTGCACAGAGGGAGGAAGCAAGTCCACCAATATCCAGAGGAAGAATGCCCACCCAGAGGGAAAAGCAAATATAAGACTCTAGGAAGAGAGCCAGGCTTGTTGGAAGATTAGAGCAAAGCGATCCTGTCTGGGTACAAGGAACCAAAGCCGCTGAGGGCAGCCCGAGGTCCAGTCACAGGAGCCCTGATACTGCAGCAAAGGAAAAGCTTTGTTTGTAGGAACTGAATTAGGAGACGACAAAAAGTGGATTTGACTGAGAGAAAAGACTAGATAAGTGAAATGAAAGAGGCAGTAAAAGAATAAAAATAGATTGAGTTTATGGAAGAAAATCCTGACACACAAGTTTCAGGGGGGTGGTCATAATCCAAATGACCTCAGCAATTCATGGTGACTCACCATGTCTGGTTCATAAACACTTTAAATATGCTGCCTATAGACAAGTCCTTCCCAATCCTGGCAAGAAATCTGCATTTGAGGCTGCTTCTCTTAGCTCCAATGAGACTGAATTTCCCTGGTCTCAGGGACCTGCCAATATCAGAGGGGAAATGCTACTTTAAGCAGAACTTAGTGTGCAGAACTAAAGAGGAATCAGGAATGTTTGTAGTGAGCTGCAGTAGAGCCCTTACATCCCTGATGTGAGCTCTGGGTGTTGGCTAGAGATCAGTTCATCAATGACAATGCACACTGTGTACCACCCAACGAGAGAACAATGCAGTGTGACGGGGAAAGATAGAGCCCCTGAGATTTCACATTCCCACGGCTTCCCCGACTCCGCTCAGCCAGCCACTTCTGCCCTTCTGTGGCCCCCAGGTTCCTTCTCATTCAAGGACCCTGCCTAGAATACTATGATTTAATAGAGAACTCTCTAGTTATAAAGTCACTACTAAACAAAGCTAAATTAGCAAGCCTAGCCAGGTTGGTAACCTAACAGAGTTGCAGCACTGAAAGGACTGCAGCTAAGGTTTCTGTATCACTACTGTAAAATGACTCTTGTTTTCCCTTTGACTTTAGTTATTTCAAAAACTTTCGATACTGCTCCTATGCTCCCCATGTGCGACTATGTATGCCCTTGTCTGACGGCATTTCTTCATTTGAGGACCTCTTGGCTAACAATATCCTCAGAATATTTGTCTGGGTTATAGCTTTCATTACCTGCTTTGGAAATCTTTTTGTCATTGGCATGAGATCTTTCATTAAAGCTGAAAATACAACTCACGCTATGTCCATCAAAATCCTTTGTTGTAAGTATGATTCCTATATAAATGGAAAGGATATCTTCTCTCTGAACTGTGCACTGGATGTATATATATATATGTATATATATAAATATATATATATGATGTATGTGGATATATGTACATATATATCTTCAAATATCATTTAATATGAGTTATGTATGGTGGGTGAATTTATTTTTAAAATATTGACATGCTATTCTTGGTAGCTAAATTTTAGATCATGTAACCTCATAGTGAACTATCCCTGGGGATCTTGGCTTGGAAATGAGGAACAAAATGATAAGTCAAGTGACAGATCATAGGGCAAGTATTGTGGGTTATGCACTAAGCTTGATTACTTTCAATTACAGCGGCACCCAGGCCTCCCTAGGCTCAGTAAAGGATTCCCTTTATTAACTATACAAGTAACCCATGTCTACTGTTTTAAAACTAGCTCTTCCCCAAATAAAAGTTCTCCCTCCTCCTCTTTAACAGTTAAAGCAAAGACATACTGTGGTACTCTAGCACAGATTTTGAAGTCCTCTGGATTCTTGGTACTTGAGCAGGCGATCGTATTAGTTTATCTGATATAAGATGCAGGAGCAAAACCTAATCAGAAAATTAAAACAAGAGATACTGGGCACTACCAACAGATACTACATCGATTCCTCACAGGTGCCGACTGCCTGATGGGTATTTACCTGTTCTTCGTGGGCTTCTTTGATATGAAATACCGCGGCCAGTACCAGAAGTATGCCCTGCTGTGGATGGAAAGCCCACAGTGCCACCTCCTGGGCTTTCTGGCCATGCTGTCTACTGAAGTCTCTGTCCTGCTGCTGACCTTCTTAACTCTGGAAAAGTTCCTGGCTATTGTTTTCCCCTTCAGCAACATCCGACCTGGAAAGCGGCAGACCTTGATCACCCTCAGCTGCATCTGGATGGTGGGATTTTTGATAGCTGTAATTCCCTTTTGGAATGACAATTACTTTGGAAACTTTTATGGGAAAAATGGAGTATGTTTCCCACTTTACTATGACCATACAGAAGCTACTGGAAGCCAAGTATATTCTCTTGGAATTTTCCTAGGTAAATTATATTTTTCATTTTCTGCATAACCATCAGTTTAAAAGAAATACCATAAACCTTGACAAAGGTAGATTTGTCTATTTCAGGAAGTAAATGAATATTTTCAAGACTAGGTGTCATTTGTAGAAAAAATTATTGCTCTGTACTGATGGAAGTTTTATTAAATTTTTCATTGTAGGTTTTTATCTGGAAAACAAGGGCTGGATGATCTTTGTTTAAAAATTTTTTCCTACATTCCTTTGGTTGCATGTTCCTATATAGTAACTATGTGCTAAGAGACTTCTAGTCTAGTGCTAGCCCTGAAACCCTACCAAGTTATTTGAACTTTTCTTTTTTTTACACCTTAGTTATGAATCAAATAAATAATAAAAATCTGGAAACTCAGTAGCAGATTATCTGAATGAAAATACCAGGAATATTTGTTGCCTTTGGTAAAGACAACTCTTAAGTCAGCCAACTCTTAATAAGAATATTTCCTTTTCGGTTTTCTTAATACACCTTATTGTTTTGGAAAAGAAAACTACATACTTTCACTTACAAATGGATGACAAATTTAGTCCCATAAAGTTGAAATTTTTTCTATTGTCTAATATGCATTAATTCTGCTTAAAGTTGTTCATCTATCCTTTAACTATGATAGATAATCATTTTCATTCCCCTTTCTGTCCTTTTCTCTTGTTCATACAGTCACCATAGTCTAGTCATAGATCTCAGTCTATGATCTTTTCTTTTGCATAGGTAATTTTAATCAAAATGTGCATCTGTCTATGTTCCTTCTGGTCTTTACCCTCTTCAGTAGCTGCAACTTGAGATCTTACTGCCTGCACTCGTAGTACTGACTTAGCCCATACTGATCTTTAGCCTTTGGGCCTTCCCCTCCTCCTACTTATCTATTTACCACCCTCCCCAGAGACCTTCAATAGTTTCTGTATTACTTTCAAGGTCAAGTTTCAATGACTTACCTAAAACTCATCACGGCCTGTCTCAACCACTGTTACTAGATCTTCTTCGTCTACTCCTCTTCATTCTCTGAAAAGCTGAGCACTTCATTTGCACCATTTGGAAAATACCCTTGCACAGTGCTCTACTTGGTATTCACTTATTCATAAGAATGTCACTCATAGGATACATGACTAATTTCTTCATGGCTTCAAGATAGAGGCACTTCATACACACACACACACACACCCTCACATACACATTACATTCATTGAGTCTCCAATGATTGATTTAGCACCTTCCAAACCTGTACACTGTATTGGGCACAAGAGATAAAACAGATCCAACCACCACAGACTTTAAAGACCAGAGAGGAAGGTACAGACATCTAAATAAACTCTTACATCACAAACTTATCCACGTCCGAGAGTACAGGATGTTCCAGGAGCCCCAACCCTGAGGACTAGGGAAGGCTTCCCAGTAGAAACGTACGCAAACTGAGGCTCAAAGGATGAAGAAGCATGGGGGAGTAAGACACGGTCTGTACCCTAGAAAAAGACATGGTGTATTCAGAAGAAAAAGCCAGGGAACAAGGCCAGATGAAGCACTAATGTAGTCGGGCATGACTGAATGAATCTTAGCTAACGCATGAGGACTACCACAAAGGGTTAGGCACCCTATGTGTATTCCACATGGATAGAGAGGTGGTAACACACACACACGTACGTGTATGCTCCTTGTCACCATTTCCATCTTATTAGACATTGATGTATTAGAGTCCCAGAGCTCTAGATAAAGCACATTTTTTCTGTTTGAAGAATGTAAGAATATAGAGTTTTTAATTGTTTAATTTTAGAATAATTTGAATTTATAGAAAAGTCATAAGGATAACAGTTTCACCTGTTGTTAACTCCTTTCACTCTTATGTAGATTTAGAATATGTGCTTTTAATCCTTTCTCTAAGTCTATTTCTAGAATGTGGGCCAGAGGAATATTTTTAAACCAGAGTTATTTCATTTTTTGTTTAAACTCCGACAAGAAGCCTAAGACAAATCAGTTTTGTAAAATTCTATTGTATAGTAGTTTATACTGAGATTTATTTCATGAAACCTGAAATCCTTTTGATAAAAATGAACTTTAAAATATCTTTCCCAGACTTTACCAGTCTTACATCCAGTCTAGGTTCAGATTAATACTTTTTAAACATTTTTAAAAATGTATGCAAATGTTATGTTCACTATAAGGAATTAGATAAGCACTCAGGATTTTTATTACAGACAGAATAAAGCAGATAAAATGACTAAGAAGTCATCTTTGCAGGGGATAGTGATGTTAAATTAAAATCTCATGAATATATTTGACCCCAGAAGAATGATTTATATAGTTGAATCTTTAAGTTTTTTTTCTTATTTCTTTTCTAAAATGAGTCCAAATCGTCCTGATCCACAGCAGTTAAATCACTAAAGAAAAAATTCTTCAAAAAATGTATTTTTGTTCCATGTCCTATTTTTACATAAGAACAAAAAGCATTAAGCATAATGTTTCTGAGGCAGTAATAATCATAATAAATTCTGAGATTATTTTATTCATATGTATATTAAAGAAATGGAGTTATATGTATTGTTTGAGACATGCTATGATTATAGTAATCGCTTAAAGTTTGAAATTGCAAAGAGATAAAAGCATTAAAAGAGATTTCTTTCATACTTTAAATAAGATAAGGTTTGCTTTGTGCTATATCTAGATCTGAATTTTAAAAGTCTGTAATTCTTGACAAAGCCATTATGTCTTCCAAATCTCTTTTGAATTGGAAAACTCAATTGCTTCCTTTATCATATTTCCCTAAACACAGAAATTTTAGTTGAATATCACTGGGCATATATAAAAGAATGCTTCTTGAAAGCCCCAGGACTAAAAGACACCATATTTAATATCTAAGCACCCCAATATTCTGTTGATGTATACTCCCAAAATGTTTAGAGGTGTGTGTTTTTTTCCCAACAGGTGTAAATTTGCTGGCTTTTGTCATCATTGTGTTTTCCTATATTATTATGTTCTGTTCCATTCAAAAAACTGCAGCACAGACAGCAGAAGTCAGGAATCACATTGGAAAAGAGGTGGCTGTTGCAAACCGTTTCTTTTTTATAGTGTTCTCTGATGCCATCTGCTGGATTCCTGTATTTGTGGTTAAAATCCTTTCCCTCCTCCGAGTGGAAATACCAGGTCAGTCACTTCTATGGTTCTTACGTATCTTATGCCTTCTCAGTGGCCTTCCTACAATAAGATCAGAATCTAGAACAGTGCTCTGCACATGTAAATTCTCCATAAATACCTGTGGCTTCAATACAAAGAGATCTTATTTTCCCGAGGTATTTTAGAATTAGCATTCTAAGATGGAAACTGGGTAGTAATCCAATCCAGGGAGGAGTCATTTAAAAATGGGAACTAGAGAGAAAGTAAATCTGATCACTTTGCTTCTACCTAAGACAGACAGTGGTTCTTAAGCAGGGAAAGGAAAAGAATCAAAATATACATGCCCAGGATCTACCCGCACCCCTGGGTTTTATCCCCAGGAGCAAACAAAGACATGGGTGTTTTGCCAAAGCTCCCTTATATTCTGATTCACACACACCTGCAAGGAACCACTAGTCTACTGCATGGTCCAAGCTATGAAATGTCACCCTGAGTTCTGTGAAATGCTGGATGCTCCACGGAAGAGGCTCAACCAAGATGTTAGGTTCCCACGACACAGCCCAACTTAAACCAGAGAGAATCACCCTTCATGAGTAAAGATCTTCTTAGAAGTGTTTTCTAAGATCTAGAGATCAAAACAATTTTCAAGTTTCCAAGATCATGACACAGACTTCAGGATCATCTTCAAAGTATTATTTCAGCGAATAGCAATTTATTTTAGGAGTTAATCCAGGAGAGGAATTGTGTCTCATTCATCCTGTAATCAAGCAGGGTGCCTGCCTCAGTGCCAGCCGGGATGAAAGACTGACAAATGCCCAAACGACAAGCAACTCTAATGACCTTCTATTTGGCTTAGGCAAGAAGTTGATGAGTTCTTTTCACTTGCCTTCTTACAAAATAGTGTGTGGCAGCCCCAGCAGCTCTATCTTCACAAGCAAAAAGAGATATCTTTCAAGCCTGTGAGATGTGGAAGTGAAAATCAGGAGAGAGGAGAATACTTGGGAGCTTTTACTGTTTTAGATAGTACGAGGAGAAGCCCTCAGCATTTCTGGGAGCTTGTTAGAGGAGAAGCAGACAGACAGGACAAGAATGGTAGAGGTCATCAAATAGTAATGCTCCCAGATGTTCCCTTGAACAGTCTCCAATCTATAACTACTACCTGGCTTACCTCTATTTTTATATCCTACCATTTCAAATTCAACAGGACTCAAGTATCCAATGGTGTCCATTGCTCAGGGAAGGAAGTCCAAATGTTAGGATTAGCATTGTAATAGTCCTTTTCTCTGAATTCACTCTCATGTATTCTATGATCTAGGCTCATTAGAATGCTTACGCTTTTTCTTCTGTGCTTTCCTGTTACAATACCAGCTTTTGCTGAAATGCTCCCCTCTCCTGATTATATTTACACTGAATAAGTCTCCAGCCTACTAAACCCTTCTTATCCCGTAAGGCTGAGCCCAAATTTTCCCTCCTCTGCAGCACCATTCCAGACCTTTCCCTACCTGCTTCTCATCCAGTTGCTTAGCTGTCCATCTCAGCCCATTAACCTCGTCCAAGCTGCCTTACATCAGCATTACTTTTGAAAGTGTCCATCACCCACTTAAGATTGTACACTTTGGAAGCGTAGGGGCTATATCTTATTTACCTCTGCATTTTCCACAATGCTTTCACATAGTGTTGTTCAAAAAAATGAAAAAGCAGCTTCCATGCTGTGAGCTTCCCTATGGAGAACATAGGAGGCAGGAACACAGGAGGCTGTCACCCAGCATGTAAGTTCCAAAGAAGTCCATGATCAATTACAGAAGCTGAGCTCATCCAGTAATGGTAGAACAGATGGAGCTTACCCCATCAACCTCCCACTCCTGTCTGCTCACCTGTGGATATGCTTTCCCACTCCAGGCACTCATCTAGCCCAGCTGTAGGGCAGGTGAACAAAGGACCCTGCATGAAGCCAGTAGAGTTCTGGGTTCCTGCCTGACCAAGTCACTAACCCGTTAAGGGAATTAAAAGTGATCGCCTCGTCTCATGGACACTCTTTCTAGATGATTGTGTCTATAAGTTCTCACTAGAGAAACAGCTTTAATGTCTAATATATAAATGTGTAAGGATTTACAAAGTAGGCTTACAGTGGCCACCTGCACAGTCAGGCATGGAAGAGTACAAAAGGCTTGTCTACAACCCTATATCCAAAGGGTCCAGTCAAAAGACAAAGTCCTGGAGCACATTGCAGTGTCCTGTGTGAGTCCATGTCAGAAGGCTGAAGGTTCTGCAATAGAAGGCTGTAGAGTCTGTGCTGGACACCTAGGGATGACATCCGAGGTGAAGGTGAAGACTGGAGCTCCTCCAAAGAAACAGAAGTGCGACTTCCTTCTTCACTGCCATTTTTATTTCACTCAGGCTCCCAGCCTATTGATTGGTGCTGCTCATACCCAGAGGGGGTCTTATGTCTTCCATTAATCCATTCAGCCATACCCACAACTATGCTGATCGAATTAGTTGGGCGTTTCTTATTCAAGTTGACCCAAGCACCTAACTATCACAATGGCCTCCCAGATTACTTCCACTTCGTGTATTCTGTGTCTGTTAATTCTTTTAGCCTTTACTCTCTATTAACTTGCAAGGTTATTCTTCTCTCTATTAGCTTGCTATCCAAACAAGGTATTCCAAAAATGTATTTTCTGAAAGCAGGTGCTATGAGGAATTGTTTCTTCACCTAGGTTGGGGTAAGATTACTGGTCAGTATTTCTTTGGGAGCCAAACAGACAGAAACCAAACTACTCTGATTTTCTTCCATCACTAACTGTTCAAATTGTCTTTTTTATTAAGGATAAAAATATAAAAATTTAATAAATCAAAGATAGGATAAGTGTGTGTGTTCCTTTCATTTTCTTTCCAGTTTTAAAAAATAGGACAAGAAAGAGAAGATGGGATGGGCAAAGAGGACAGCAAATATGGGGGAGAGAAGAGAGATAAAAAGAAAGGAAGAAAAAGACAGAGATAGGGAGGTCAGATAAGCTGCCATAAAAGAGAGAAGAATGAAAGGTTATAGAGAACAAAAGTAGCATCAAGACAAAAATAAAACTATAGGGGCTAAACACAATCATGGAGTTAGAGACAAAAAGAAAGGAGACAAAGGGTACTGAGAAAAAGTGTCACTGGCCTTGCTTTCCAGCTCTTCACCCAGCTAGGAGGTATTTAAAAATAATTTCTCTCTCTCTCTCTCTCTCTCTCTCTCTCTCTCTCTCTCTCTCTCTCTCCTTCCTTCCTTCCTTCCTTCCTTCCTTCCTTGCAGTACTACAGATTGAACCCAGGGCCCCTTGCATGTTAACCTAACTACTCTAGCCTGACTCACATGTCCAGCACTTTTTATTTTTTATTTGAGACAGACTCCTAAGTTGCCCAGGCTGGCCTTGAACTTGTTATCCTCCTGCCTTCTACTCCCAAGTAGCTGGGACTACAGATTTGTACCAGCACACCCAGCTTCTTTGAATTTGTGGGGATATAGATAATGGTACCTTCTCTGGCTGGGTTTCAGAATCTCAGGTGTCGGTGTTGTTTTAAAAAATGTCCACAGAAATGAGTAGCTGAATCCACCGGATTCAGTCAAATTACCACCAGCTCCTTTTATAGAGAAGGAAGGAAATGCTTAGAAAGAGAGAGGGATTTGTCCAGGGTCACATCTAAGAAATGTCTCATCCAAAGAGCAGGCTGCCCTGAAAGGGACAAAATCCATTTCACTCTAACTCAGTGGATGATAGTCTCAGCAAGGACACTATCATTCTAAACTTCTCCTCAACAAGACCTTTTTGTGGTCTCCTTACCTAAATATTCTATTAGCACCCATATGGCTGTACACAAAAAATTCATCAGGCTTGAAGAACTCATTCCTCTTCAAATATTTAGACGACAATAACAGGATAATAGGATTACCATGGGAATACCATGGCAATGAGCCTTTTGGACCAGAAGTTTCCTGAACCTATTCTGTAGTTCAAGGAATATTTTCTTTATTGTTTTTAAATTTTCGTATAAATGAAGACAATAAGAACAAGAATACATCACGTAACAATTTATAGTTTACAGTGTTTTCGATCATTTGTTCTTGTTTTGTTTTAACAGAAATCTATGATTTAGTTACTGAAACTCAGAAAAGTAAAGCCTTGAGTCCTTAACTCTTATGTTCTTCTATCAAAGAGCTTTACAATAAAGTGAGAGGAAATTTGAATGTATGAAGTTGCACTCTCATAAATAGCATTGCTATGAAATGTTATTTTTATTTTATGTCTATTTAAATCTTCGCCTTCAAATGAGGATGTAGCTCAGTGGTAGAGCTACACAAGGCCCTGAGTTCAGTTCCTGGCACTGAAGGAAAGAAAAGGTCCTCCTTACCTTCTGTTCTGTTTCACTCTTTGTTTCCTCCCTCTGCAGGCACAATCACCTCCTGGATAGTGATTTTTTTCCTTCCGGTAAACAGTGCCTTGAACCCAATCCTCTACACTCTCACCACCAGCTTTTTTAAGGACAAGTTGAAACAGATGCTTCATAAGCATCGGAGGAAATCAATTTTTAAAATTAAGAAAAGAAGTTTATCTGCATCTATTGTATGGACAGATGACTCCTCTTCACTTAAACTTGGAGTTTTGAACAAAATAACATTTGGGGACAGTATAATGAAACCAGTGCCCTAGTAAAGCTTTTAGATCTCTTGACCTTCAAAGGATTACCTGTAACAGGTACAGCTTTTGGAAGATGGAGTCTGCAATGCTTTTCATCTTGGCCAGTGGTCACCTTTCTGCACAGAGGACACAGCAGAATGACTGCTGACCCTGCATTTCAGGGATAGCTCTACCACCTATCAACTGTGCTGAGAACTACACCAAGGAACTCTTCTCTGACACTGCTGAAACGCACATGAGAATTTGTACAGAGTAGGTGCCATGCAGTTGATACCTAGCTAGCTAGTCAACACTACAGATCTACCATGAATGCTCATATGTAGACACCACACAGTCTTCTACATCTAGTTTCACTGTCCATAAAGTAAAACCATTCGTGGCATCTTATTTTAGTGTGACCATAGTAACATAAATCCAACATCTCTTTCCTTGCTTTTTAAATATCAAGTAAAATCATTAACATCCTGTCAGAGATAGCAAAGAATTTCTGAGATGTTCACCCACCCCGTGTCCTACCTATGACAGCTGCTGGGGTGGCAACTTCGAAAACAGAACTTCATGCAAAGTTACCATATCTAACATGCAGAGAAGCCTGCTGTTAAGCCTACTACCATTTGCCTTCTTTAGTTTTTATTTAAGTTCAGAAGTTTACTTTTCCAATAACTGCCCAGCATACAAAGGAAAATTGAGCCTTCCAATTGCCAAAACTAGACGGTAATATTTTTAAGTATGATTCTTAGAGTAGTATCTCTGTTGCTATTAAATTCTCCCTTCCTAGAACATGCAAATAAGTATTAAAGGAGATCTAAGAATACTAGTTGAATTGGGAACAATTGCTTAGTGGATAAATTCCTTTTTTAAATTAAAGAACCAGAAAGTTTGGATTTGTTTCTCAAAAAGGAAAAATGTTTTTGAAGGCTTGAATGTTTTCTATACTGAAAGTTTATATGTTAAAAAGGAATCAGATAAATAAAATTATATTTTGCATTTGTTATATGTTATTTATCAATGACCACAGATAGGGTTTACCATTTCTCCTGATAAAGAACAAAGCTAGGAAGTGTAGCACTTTATTTAAAACAGTACACCTTATATTTTTCTTCTTCTTACTCCTTTGCTAAAGCTGAGACAGTAAGTTAACTTCGTTACCATTTGCTTCATTCCGAGTTTCTGTATTGGGATAAAATAGAACCATGTAACTGAGAATTCCTCTTAGATGTTCAATGTGATACCTTGTTCTCCAGAAATATCCAAGAAACAAATCAACTCAGAGTTTGTGTGCCTCAGCCATCCTGGTGGTTTACATGTTATTACTCAATATTGACCATAATATGACTTGCTTCATTTTGATCAAGTAAGGTATTTCTCACATAAGTGAATTTTCCAGTAGGATTCTAGAAGTAACATTCCCGCCCACTAACTAAGCTGCCCTTCTTTTATGGCTTCAATCTTCCCTCCATCTTTTCAATATAATGAATTTCTTCATAGCTAGTTCTCCAGATTCACTGACATTTATTAATTCCCTTTGTCAGTCTTTGATCATTATTGTAGGCTATGTGGTAAAGGTTTGGTCCCTAGCTGGAGGCACTTTTGGGAATCTGTGGATTCTTTCACAGGTGAGACCTAGTTGGAGGAAGTTAGGTCATTGGGGTGTGTCCTCCAAGGGGTATTGAGACCCCAGCCCCTCTTCTCTTTTTGCTTCCTCTCAACCATGAGGTGAACAGGTTTCCTCTGACATGTGTTTCCATCATGACATATTGTGCTATAATGGGTATAAAGCTACAGAGCCAAGTAATCATGGACTGAATCCTCTGAATTCATGGGCTAAAATATGTCTTTCTTCCTTTAAATTGTTTATCTCAGGTATTTTGTCATGACAGTGAAAAGCTAAATGAATGATCATCATATGATTTACTTCCTAAGATATTTCCCAATAGTGGGAACATAAATAAGGGATAGACTCTAAGTCTAAGATATTTTAATTTTAACACAAATGTGTGCCTCCTATTCTTCAAAGGCATTGTCCACAGCCCATGAACCAAGCATCTTAGAATGGTCAGTTGTGGATAGGTGGGCATGAGGAAAAGCGAAAGATCAGAGGTTTTAGGAAAATTGAGAACTGGATGGAAAAATCAAAGCTGTATATTAATCAACAACTTGCCAACAGATAGCAGAAACTTGACAGCTGGTACCTTAGTGATTTCTAATCTTATTCTGCACTGCTATTCAGGTATAAAATCATTAGAAAGATGTATGATTTTAGCAAATGGTAGTGTTTTATCTGAATTAAGTGAGATCTCTTGTATTAGATCAAACCTGTTTTCTAAACACAGTATATCTATGTAGTTATAAAACTACCATCTGAGTTCATGAGTCATTTCCTACAACTATATAAACATCAATTAAATAAAATATCATTCAAGAATTTGAGGCCACAGACTACACCACCTCTGAGTTGGAGAGGATGAAGGTAAATTGCCTGCTCCACATCCCCTGCGAATCTGTATGGCTGACATCTTGTGTTAAAGGGGAAAGAAAGCAGATGCTTACAGTGAAGCTGGAACCTCAGGTGAGAGTACAGAAGGTTAGTTTATGGATTCCCTGTGTCAGCTATAACTATGCTTGTTTGCATCCTCTTGTTTTACTCCTAAGTCTCAATTCTTTGCTCCATCAAAATGGCTTATAGCCATTGCATCTGCTGAAACAGCTTTTTGATGGTCAGGAATTTTAAATGAGATCACACATATCTGAATTTTATATGCAACTCGAGCCAGCTGGACTCCATAGCATCATGAAGCCCATCACCCTCTTACTGATATTATTTTCTGCAGGATGACTCTGGAGCCAGATCAAGTGCGCATTTAGAGACTTGCTACCCATCTACTCATATTACATTTGCAAGAATTTATCTCACCTCAGGTATTTCTTCTCTCTATTCTACCAGCCTCAAATTAGTAAGCAATGTGGAGATCCAGAGAATGGTTGTGATAAAACTGAGAAATGGTAGAGCGTCAGCAATTATATGTAACCTATAATTGTAGCTTCCAAAACTAATTGTGAATACATGTGAGACATATTTCTTTTCAGTGCTGCAGTACCACACAAAAAGACATATGTAAAGCTGCCTTCCCTTGACTTAGACACAAAATGCTGAAGATAACCTTTGTAACTTCTCATTCTCTTGTTCTGGTGAATGGGAACAGGAGCATGATTACAAAACTCTTCACATTTATCTGTTTGTGTGTTTTTCTGTTTTTATGTCATTAGTTGATCATCCTGTTTATGCAAGATGGAAGATGTATATTTAATCTTGATAATGTTCGTTTCTGAACCATGACAATGAAATTAGACTATGCTTTTAAATGACTTTTCAGTAGGAGACTTTAAAGTTCTTAAGAAACATTTTCTAAACTTTGTAAGCTGGGTAAAACCTAATATTCAGCATATTTCATTATAACAGGCTTCAGGATATTTTCCCACATGGCACATAGTGGAAAAATAAATTAAAAATGAAGTAATAAGGAACAAAAAGGCCCAGTTATGAAATCGTACATTCACAAATAGAAATTTTCTGTCTCCACAGCCTGGCCCTAGCCCACAGGGATACCTATTAACCCACAACTAGTTTCTATACAAAAAATAACTATTTCTGGACCACTTCTAGAAACCAATAAGACTGTCATTGAGTGATTATCTAAACTGATGCTTTGGGGTTTGGTTTAGTAATCTAGAATCCACATGTGCAATAGCAATGCATATTGAGGTGAAAGAAATCCAGAAGAACTACAGATATAATTTCAATTCAACAACCAATTGTTTACATGACCTCAGACAAATACCGTTAAGTCACTTCCTTCTTATGCAACTAAGTTTCCTTAAATCCATTATCACACTAACGGATGTCTGTTCTCCTTTCTGTTCACATCTACTATGTGTTTGTTTTAAGATTAAACCATGTACTGAAATTCCAAGTGTTAAGCATCTAAAAATTTATGTTAAGTGCAAGGATCAATCTCCAATTTCTCTGAAACACTACACACTATTCTGGAGAAATTAAAGCAGGCTATGATGGTGCATGCCTGTATTCCCAGTTACTTAGGAGGCTGAGATGGGAAGATCAGTTAAACCTTGAAGTTTGAGACCAACCTGGGCAGCATAGTAAGACACAGTCTCAAAAATAAGGAAATGCCCAGGTGATCAGAGTTTCAAAATCTACCTCTTCCTCTCTGCATTGTGAAAAGAAAACTGAAGGAAAATCTCAAATGGTGAAGCGTTTTCTAAAGCTAAGCACTTTCAAAAAGCATAGTAGTATTTCCAGTAAAATCTGGGAATGTAGAGATCAAGATCATTATCAATCAGTCATTTTAACTACAAAACACAGCCTGGTCTTTTCACATAATCTACCACTGCTTACCTGGTCCTCTAAGAGACATACACATACAGGAACGCCCAGCACTCATGAGCAGGGATGTAGATAGACACCGGAGAGTACCGTGTTGTAAATTAAAGAGAAACTACATCTGATTTCCCTCCTAGAACCAGGACTGAGCATGGTTCCTGACCAAGATGGATGTGTACAGCTCACAGCTGTACATTCCCTCCCTTGTATCTCTCCCTACCAGCAATTTTTCCTTAGCTCAAAATATTCACATTGCTCACATGTACAGAAACCTTCCTACTATTCCATGGCTTCCTTTACCTTTTATCTTACTCTCACCTCTTTATAGCTAAACAATTTAAAAGAGTGACAAGCACTTTGTCATCAACATCTCACCTTCTTTTGGCTTCTCAACCAACTGACCAATCTTGTGGCTCCTGTCCTCACCAGTCCACTGACTTGCCCTCCTAAGATCACCAGGACACCCACCAGCTGATCCTGCCTCTACTCCACATCTCTGAAGAATTCATTGTTAATGACCACCTTCTCATTTAGACTTGTCCTTGGGATAAAGGACACCACTCCTTGTTCTAAACTACTTCACCGCCTCTCCCTTCTCACCTCTTTGAACATCCTCTTTCTCT